>CAUYQU010008315.1:0-38817 GCA_963574635.1 Cheracebus regulus | reverse complement strand
TAAATCATTCTACTATCAAGACACATCTATACATGTTTATTGCAGTACTGTTTACAATACCAAAGACTTGGAACCAACCCAAATGCCTATCAATGATAGACTGGATAAAGAAAATGTGGCACATATACACCATGGAATACTATGCAGCCATAAAAAAGGATGAGTTCATGTCCTTTGCAGGGACATGGATGAAACTGGAAATCATCATTCTCAATCATTCTCAGCAAGCTAACACAGGAACAGAAAACCAAACACTGCATGTTTTCACTCATAAGTGGGAGCTGAAAAATGAGAACACATGGACACAGGGAGGGGAACATCACACGCCAGGGCCTGTCGGGGAGTAAGGAGTTAGGAGAGGGACAGCATTAGGAAGAGTACTTAATGTAGATGATGGGTTGATGGGTGCAGCAAACCACCATGACACGTGTATATCTATGTAACAAACCTGCACGTTCTGTACATGTATCCCAGAAATAAGAAAAAAAAGATAGATGAGTACCATTTTTATCTGTACACATTTACACAAGAATGCTAACTAGGTTTCCATTGAAGGTAAGGCACATGGTTCCAAAAATCAATGGGGAAGACATTCTGGGTATGGGCCATGCAGGGCAGAAGTTTTGTGATTTGTCACCTTTGAGGAATTTGAGAATCACATTAAAATCACAGATCTTCTCTACCAGACAATGCACATATACACAAGGCTTTGCACAAATTTTCAGAGGGCCCCATCCATAGACTTCTAGACTCTAGAATAAGACCCTTAGATAAAGAATCCTGATTCTATAGCAGAGTTTTTTAGCTGTGGCCCTATTGACATTTGAGGCCAAACAATTCTTTGTCATTGGAGGTTATACAGTGCAAGATAATATGTCCAGCAGCATCCCTGGCTTCTGCCCACTTGTTGCTAATAGCACCCCATCTCCAGTTATGGCAACCAAAAATGTCTCCAAATATTGCCAGATGTTGGAGGGGCCATATTTCCCCAATTGGAATCACTCTTCTAGAGATAGAAGCATGAAAATTGCATGTAAGAGATACAAGGCAAATACGACTTACTGTGACACAACCCAGTGCAAACTTCTTCTTAGCATAATAAGAATCAATGGCAGTGCAATGTAAAAATCCCCAAAACTCCCCTTTTAATCTATGACTTTAATTCATGACTGATATGGCCCTTCTCTTCACAAAAAAGGGTTAATGATGATCTACTTAGGACAATTTGGCTCCATTGAAGAGTTCCTACAACTTCATGCCACTATCTGACAGGTGTTGAGTAGAAATGATTCTACAAAAAACATTCTGAAGTGTTTATAATGAAGAGAACCTGTAACTTAAACTGTGAGAAACATTCTGGGAGGGTGTTCCATTTATAATCAATCCTATAGAGACAGGCCACAGTAGGCACCCGGAGAAATGTAATTTCCAATGCAGCGAGTATTTATCGGGTATGACTGCATTGTCAGTCTTTTCTCATTTGTAAAATAAGGGAGTGGCCACTTTCTGAACCTTCTGAGCCTCAGTGTCCTCTGTGTATGGAGAGTAGGCAGCTAGACAGCAAGTCCCAAGTGTGGGACTGCAGATTAGTACTTGATAAACTGCATAGGATGCCTGCTATGGTCAGAGTTTGTATCTCCCCTGCACTAACATGGGAAAATCCTGGCCCTGAAGGCAATGGAACTGAGACATAGGGCCTCTGGGAGGCAGAGCTCTCATGAATAAGATTAGTGACCTTATAAAAGAGGCCCAAAAGAGCTCATTTGTTCCATCTGAGGGTGCAGTGAGAAGACAGCCCTCTATGGAATAAGTAGGTACTCACCAAACACCAAATCTGCTGGTACCTTGAGCTTGGACTTCCCATCCTCCCAAACTGTGAGAAATAAATTTCTGTGGTTTATGTGCCACCAGCTTGTGGCACTGTGGTTTGGTAGCCTGAAAGGACTGAGACAGTACTTTTGTGGAATTTACTAACAGGGCCAATGGGGAAGAGGAGCAGACACTTAGGGTACCATCTCCCACTGGATCTTACCTTTACAAAAGGCCTCAAATGTTAACTGCACTATCACCAACTGAAATTGCATATACATCATTTTATTTTGAACATATGTTAAAACAATGAATTCGGTAAATGTAAGCATATTAAAAGTCAGTTTTGTCTACTCTGTTGGTGGCATATTTTTTCAATTTCATTATGACAATAGCTTTAAAAAATGGAAATAGCTTAAACTTCTCACCACCTTTGTGTTTCTGCAAATGCCTATGCCTAACCCCTATAAATTCCATTTCAGTTGGTCTTCAATAGGGCCTAACCCTCCATATTTTAAATCACAGTCTAGGCGGTCAGATGCAGTGGCTCACTCCTGTAATCCTAGCACTTTAGGAGGCCAAGGCTGGAGGATCACTTAATATCAGGAATTTGAGGCCAGCCTGGACAACACAGTGAGAACTTGTCTCTACAAAAACAAAAATTAGCCGGGTGTGGTGCCATGTGCCTGTAGTCCCAGCTACTCTGGAGGCTGAGGCAAGAGGAACACTTGAACTTAAGTGTTCGAGGCTGCAGCGAACTATGATTGCACCACTGTGCTCCAGCCTGGGTGGCAGAGTGAGACCCTATCTCTAAATTAATTAATTAATTAAGAAAAATAAATTAATTAAAAGCATTCTGTGTGATTCTGAGCAGGTAAGCTGGTGTCCTTGGAGCACTTTAACAAGGAGAGCTTTGGCTAAAAAGAAAAAAAAGAAAAAGATACCTTTCCTAGGATGTTAGAAAAAGGAAAACACAGAGAATTGTGGATACTTGAAAAGTTAAAGCTATAACATTTGCCTTCACCTCTTTCTCCACCTAGCAAACTCCTGCCTATTCTTTGAGGAGTATCTGCCCAGCTCAAATATTACGTCCTCTGTGAAAGCCTTTAGACAGTCTTCTATGCATCAGTTATTGCACCATCCACTGAGCTGTGAGTTTCTGGAGAGAGCATACCTTGGTTATATCTAATTTATCCCTGTCTGCCCAGACACTACTACAGTGCCTGACACCAGGCATATTCAATATCTTTGATGGCTACAGTGTTTTATTTTATACCTTTTTTCCCTGTTACAGTTCATCCCAGAAGACTCAACATTTCAGGAAAGGGTCATAGATTCTGATTCTACATCGCTGAAGATTACATTCTGGCACAACACCTGAGATAAGAAGGAATTGCTCTTGAGCTATGGAAAGGTAAAGGTCTCACCCCTACCTGCCTTGGCTTCCATCCCCACACACCAGGAAGCAGTGGCTGTATGAGGAGCACTGGGCTAGATTTCCTCCCTTTTTAACTCTTTAGCTGAACGCCATTAAGTAGGGAACACCCTGAAAAGTCATAGGTGACTGGTAACCTTGTGATGTACCTTTTTTTTTTCCCCCTTACATGGGCAAAGATGGAGTTGGCATTTCCAACCTGACAATTAAATTCAAGCAAAGGATGAACATCTGGTTATCTTACAATTCCTATAGGGGAAAAAATTCCTATAATTTATGTCACAAAATCAGCTTTATCATAGTTTCACTGGTATTGATTGGGTTGATTTACATAGGGTATTTACAATACCAGTTCTATCATTACTTCTAATAATGACAACAGCTGGACTTCATTGTGTTTAATATATGCCAGGGATTATACTAATTTGAATGCCTTATCTCATTTAATCTTCTCAGTAACTCTGTGAGTTGATGTGATTCCAAGAACTTCTGTACTTTTACATCTATTTTTACAGGTGAGAAAATCAAGGTAAGTGTTTAACTATAAGTAGCCCAACGTCATAAATGGGAAAGACAGAAACTGAACACATGCCCATTTGATACAGAGTTCTTAATTACTACTCTATATGGAGCTGTCAATCTCAATCTTCAATTCAAGCATTAAGAGATATTTTGAGCTAGTAGAAGTCTCTAAGATTCATATGGACATCCAGGGAGCAAGGAGAACCTTGAATCTGAAGCTTCTGATTATAGCCAGAGTTTTATCATTTCCTCTAAACAGTAGAAACCCACAGAGAGCATGAAATAATTTATACCAAAGAATGCAATTTCACTTTCTCTATTTTCCCCAATTGAGTATACCTTTTCTTTGACTTTGTTCACAATCTTTGTTAGGTTGTGAGTCTAATCTCATAAGACAACTATCCCTATTCTAATAAAGAAAAAGCAAGCTGGGCAATGGTAACCTTTAACAGTAACTCATCTCCTAATCCAAGGGTCCTTTTTCTTAGGTTCAAAGGGCCGAGACATACTCAAAGTGCAGTAAACTTCTAGGTGGTAATGTTTCCATGAAATAGAAAAGCCACTGAGAGCTTAAATCAAATGCCAAAGGCTGTTACCTGATTTCTTTGATCTGAGTTATTTAATATGTAAGAACTGTTACTGTGTGTCTTACTAATAAAATAAAAGAAAATGAAGATGAGAAGAGAAGGGAAAAGAAGGGAAGGAAATGGAGAGAGGCATGAAAAGGGAGAAAGGAAGGGGAAAACCAGGGAGGGGAGCTTATTGCCTTCTCGTTGGTTTTCAGCGTTGAGTGTTGGGGAGAAAGTACGTTGCCCTTTCCCATCCTTTATCCCCTCAGGTAGAAAGAGGAATAAAGGAAGTAATTCAATTCTATCTCCAGCGATTTGACAAGGATTAAACTAAATGAATGTCCATTTGCAAAGAAAGCAGCCTAAGTAAACAAAAACTCCTGCGGTATACACATTAGGAACTAGAGCCCTTCTTCCAATGGGCAGTAAACCCAGCACTGACATTCAAATGAAAATTCTGAAACTGACCTTTCAGACTATTTCTGAATGGTTGTCCCACTCGCCTTCTTTTTCTTCTTACACAGTGAAATTTAGATGGGTTTCATGAAAAAAGTGAAGACCATTTGTTACAATGCAAATATACAAAGGAGATTAAAGACTTGTTTGAATGAGTGGTTTTTCCGGCCAGTATATACTTACATATATACACGAACACATACTTGCTCAGAGAAAAACCATACTCCTTAAAATTTCATGAGTTGTATATTCAGGGAGATTTTTTTCAAACTTCTTATATGAGACACAAAGGTATAAAAGCTAAAATATGGACAGTGTAAAATACAGATAGCCAAGCATGTATATTTCACTGAGTAAGACTGTCGTAGCTTCTAACCATGTTATGTGCATGTTATAAGCATAAAACATGGCCCTGGCTTAAAAATTTCGTAATCTTCTTAGGAATAAGACAATCACATATGAAACAAGAATGCAATAAACTCAGTAGAATTCAGAACTTAATTGTGTCCTACAAGTTACAGAGAAGGGAGGTCAACAAGGGCTAAAATTTCTCCTTTCCATGTGTCAGAAGCTACACAGATATTTCTCCCAAATGGGTTAACCTTACTAGACTTAAAGTGATTTACAAGAATAGAGAGGATTTTTATAGCAAGAATAGAGCAAAAAAGGACATCTGGGCAAGGGGAATAGCTAGAACAAAAGAAAAAGGGAGCCAGAAATCAGCCTGCTGTCTTCCTAATATTTCCTTGAGAACGCCTTGAACAACTGTGGAAGAAAAGGAGAAGCAGAGTGGAGATTGGTGATGAAGTATCAACCGTTAGAAACTATCTGTAAGATGGTAGACTAGCAAAAGAAAAGAAAAAGAAATGATAGGTAGGAGGAAGTATGAGTTTGAGAACTATGAGTGGATAGGTATTGGACTTTCTCCCTGCCTGCCACTTTACAGAAGTAAACCAAGGCCCACAGAGGTGAAAGACACTCTATGCCAGGCAGGGTCTTCAGGCTAGCCTACCATGTTGCCACTACCTGTCTCTGTCTCTTCCCAGTGGGTGGTACTCCCCCAGAAGTTTCACCTTTCCTAACACCAAAATTTAGTTTGGGAGTTCAGAGATTTGATACCTCTCAAATTTAACTAGCTATCTTCTGAATATTCCTTCTGAAACTCTCTGAACTTAAAAGCAAGAAGATAAATTTTAAGATTTATTCTTTTTTGATGGTGTTCATATTTTTGTTTTAATCTGCAAAGTTAAGGCCATATGGAGAACAGCTAACTTGATAACTACATCTCAAAAAAAAACATTTTTGATATTGCTGTCATCTGAAAATGCCTATCTATAGAATGACTGGAGGGCAAGCAATAAACATGGCAGTAGTAGGTCTATTTCCCAACTCCAGAATGTTCTAGATGTGTGAATTTTGTAACTTATTTCATCTCTATAAATTTCAGTTCCTCCATCTGTAAAATTAGGTTGATAAAATCACCCACCTCCTGGGGATGCTGTGAAGACCAAATAAGAGAAGGCATGTAAAGTACTTAGTAAAGGGCCTAACATATGTCAAGTTCTCCATAAATGTTAGCTATTATTAGCTACAATACTATCAAATAAATGTTACCCATTATTAATGATACCTTAAAATACATGACACTAAAAGAAAATTTGATAGTTAAACTCTAGAATAGCAGAGTCTGTGCCGATTTGTATATCTCATATGAAATTCACTTAGCAACTGACTTTGCTTTCTAGTTAACATATGAAGTTTATTTTTATATTAACGAATAGATAGACTGAGCACATGCTTCAGACCTAGCAAAGCAGGAATCCTCATAAATGACATATCACTTATCAATGAATGTATTCAGAATTTTGTAATTGGAATGTTTAGAACTAAGATATCTTAATTTCGACATATATTAAAGCTCTGTTTTACACTTTATTATTGTTTTCATGTGTGTTTCGATACTTAAGATAATAATTGCTGAGTTTAGAGGCTCTAAGGATCTTAGACTGGACACAGGTAGAGGCTCTAAGGATCTTAGGTTGGGCATAGTGTGGAAGGGCCTAGGGATGAACCCCAGGGGTACTATGAAGTTGTTGAAAATGTACACAAATCTTGGATTCTTGCAAATCATTTTGGGAAAATGTTTACAGATTCTCAAAGGAGTCCATGGCAATAAAAGCTTAAAATATCTATTGAACACTATCAATAAGAGAATGATGAAATCAACATGGTACACATATATAATAGACTTATCAGTAGCAGTTCTTATAATTGGGTAGATCTATATATTTTGAATTGAACAAAAGCCTATGATATATTAAGTGATAAAAACAAATTACAGAATTTTTTTTAGAGTTATAAGATTATGTTTATGGTACATACTTTTATATATCCTTAATACCAGTATTTCTAAGAAAACATATCATTTCTCAATTATAAGTTGATTTCCCCCCACAGTTTAATATTTATGAAATCAGAATTCACCTTATAATCAAAATATGCATCTCGGTAAGTGTTTCTTTGTTCTCTCCTCAAAAAACCTCTTGTTGTTATATAAGTCCTCTAATTGCAGGTGAGTTGAAATAAAAAAGATGTATACATGTCAGCAAACAATTTTGTGACAAAAAAACCCCACCAAAGTTGATAAGTTTTAAGCCCCTTTTTTCAATTCCATGTTATATTCAAATAAAGTAGGTCTCAGGAATGTTTATCTACCTATAGAAATTAATTATTTGCATATCACTGATATAATTAAGTGCTAATTCCTTAAACCTAGGAAAGCTCCTTATTTTTAAAACAGCACTACCAAGAAATGTTGGAAGTAGAGAGCTTTCTGTTACCTCTCAAATAACTTCACATGGACAGAAATACATGATAATATGTATGTTACTATAGAGTTCTTATATTATGTGAGGAACTGGCCTAAGCACTTTATATATATTATCTTAATTTTTACAGTAATGACATAAGGTACATTTAGTAGATTAAGCTCAATTTATAACTAAAAATAATGAGGCTTGGAGATTAAAAATTCGGCTGAGTCTATAGCTGGTTTAAAGCAGTGGTAGGAATCTGATCCATCCCTGTCACGTCAGAGTTCATTTTTAACCACTGTACTGCTTCTCTTTCACTTCTTCTAGCTCCTCCCTTTTGACCAGAGAAATAGTACAAATGTACCTGGAAATTCATGTCTATGTTCATCTGTGATTAAGCCAGAGTATTCCCCAGACAGGAGAAGAATGAGCAGTAACACAAAGGAAACCCATGTAGGGAACTTATTCTAAGGTCTTTCAAAGGGAAATGTGCTCATGAGGCCCTGCTTCCCCCAGAATGCACCAGTGTCTGGGTAAGGCCCCTTGGGGAACAACACTATTTCCAAAGGTTCCTACAAGTTTGGCAGCAGCAGGTGGCAAACGTTAGCCCTGGTCTACATCTGATTAAAATTTTGTCAGGTCTGCTTCTGTTTAGATTTCCAAGGTCTGTGCAGCTTAAAAGGCATGCTACCATCTTAGAAGCTGAATGGAATGAATAAAATCAAATTAAATGTGATTTACCAGTTGATTCAGGCTTGTTGGCTTCAGACGTGAGTGTTGGTATCAGCAGAGCTGAAGATATTCAGAGAGGTTAAAAATAAATGGCTGAAAAAATGAGTCTCAAAACCCGTTAGTGCCAACTCAGATCATTTGTTTTCATTAATCATTTCAATGTTCAGATTTCATGTTAAAATAATTCAAAACTAATCTTGTACCACCTTTTGATATGAAGTCATAGCAAGTGGCTGCCACTGAAGCACGTGAAAAATTAAGTGTCTCCATTTCTTCAGGAACAGGGCACAACCAAATTGCTCCATCGTAAATTTTACCATCCACAATTCAGTGCTCTGTAGGGACTGTGTTCAATTTGCTAGATTCTGCAACCACAGAAACCAAAGAACAAATAGTTCCAGGTTAGATAAACTGGAATAAAAGCTTTTTCCAAGTAGCACCAGTTTTGGAGGAGAGAAAAAGAGAATGTGTGTCACCAGTGTTTGGGGTGAGAGGAGTATTAGCTGACACCATTTATTCCCTTGCATTCATTCAGCTATCATTCTCTGCCAGTACAGCCACACTTCATATTCAATATGAACCTCACAGTTTCCTATTGTCTGCAGTTTCTTCATATGTCTGCCCTTACTACCTTCTCTTATTCTTGGTACCAGTCCCCAAGCCTAGAGAATCAACAGTCCTAGTTTGTTTGCCACTGAGATTATTGCAATCCTAAGAAGTGGACATGATCATATTACACCTCTGCTTTATTTTCTTTATATTTTAATTGACAAGTAAAAATAGCATATAGTGATGGTGTACAACATGATGTTTTAATAGATGTATACATTGTGGAATAGCTAAATCAAGCTATTTAACATATGCATGAACACTATTTTTTTGTGATAAGAATAGTTAAAATCTACTCTCTTAGCAATTTCCATATATAATATGTTGTGATTAACAGTAGTAACCATGATGTACAGTAGATCTCTTGAACTTATTTCTACTATCTCACTGAAATTTTGTGACCTTTGGCCAACATCCTTCCAAGCCTCTACACCACAGCCTCTGGTAACCACCAGTCTACTCTCTGTTTCTATGAGTTTGACTTTTTCACACTCCACAGATAAGTGAGATCCTGTAGTTTTTGTCTTTATGAGTCTGGTTTACTTAACATAATGCCCTCCAGCTTCATACATGTTGCTGAAAATGAAAAGATTCTTTTCTTTTTTTCTTTTCTTTCTTTCTTTTTTTTCTTTTTTTTTTTTTTTTTTTGAGACAGAGTTTTGCTCTTGTTGCTCAGGCTGGAGTGCAATGGTGCATTCTCGGCTCACCGCAACCTCAGCCTCCTGGGTTCAAGTGATTCTCCTGCCTCAGCCTCCCAAGTAGCTGGGATTACAGGCATGTGCCACCACGCCCAGATGATCCACCTGCCTTGGCCTCCCAAAGTGCTGGGATTACAGGCATGAGCCACCACGCTCGGCAAGATATCTTTCTTATTAAGGCTAATAGTATTCCATTGTGTATATACAGCATAATACATTTTCTTTATTCATTCACTGATGGACACCTATGTTGGTTTTATACTTTGGCTATTGTGAATACTAATATAATAAACATGGGAATGCAGATATCTCTTCCACTTACTGATTTCATGTCCTTTGGATATACATTAAGCAGAAGTGAGATTGTTGGATCACACAGTAGTTCTACTGTTACTACTTTAAGGAACCTCCATAATTTTTTCCATAATAGATGTACTAACTTACATTTTCATGAACAGTGTGCAAGGATTTCCTTTTCTCCACACCTTCACCAACACTTATCTTTTGTCTTTTTAGCCATTCTCACAGATATAATCTGATACTACATTGTGGTTTTAATTGACATTTCCCTGATGATTAGTGATATCATATGTTCTTGCTTTAAAATAGTGGCTGCCTCCTTATTACCTACAGAATCAAATTCTAATCTGTTAGTACCTTGTACAAGATGATCAAGACACATTCATAGAATGAATAACAAAGGGAAAGATAAGGCAGAGACAGGGAACAAATGACAAAGATCAAAGGTCTTCTCCATAAAACATTTTGAAAGGAAGTAATACGTGTTTCTGGTTATAAGCACTCTCATCTGTTATTTACCAGATACATACATCCAACTGTGCAACTCATTTTTAAAGCACAGTTTATTTCAGTGGTGTCTAAACCTACATTTTGAATTAAAATGCAATTTTCTTGCTTCTTACAAATTAATTTTTCTTTACATATTTGGATTTGGGGTTAATGGAATTCAGCATGGAAAATTTATACAAGCTTCATGATACTCAGAATGCTCTAGGAAAAAAAAATATGAGAGTCTCACCACAAAATATCCACATGCGATAGAGAAGACCAGTAACAATCACTGTGTAGAAATAGCAGAAGAGTAAAGAGAGAGAGAGAGAAAAGAAACTACCCATGCAGGTTTACCTTAAAAGAGAAATATCATAATCTCATTAAAGTATCAATTGCCTGATGCTGCAAAAAATGTTTTCTTTTCTGGACATGCATAGAATGGTACAGAACTCAGTACCAACAGATTCTAACAGCCCAAACTGGAATGTCTATCATTAATTCTATAAGTAATGAAGTATCTATCATTAAGTTTCTTCATTTGCTGGGGATTTACTGCAGCAAAGAGGGGCAATATGGGAATAAAAACTCTGCTATTTACCAAGGAATTTGGAAAAAGTCACTAACATACAAATCAGACTTCTTTTCTGTAAAATATTAACATATCAGATGCTTTATAATTTAATATTGAAATGATTTTATAATATGTATCTCTGTCTTATGTCTTTACTGCTCCAGGGCAGACTTCACAAGAATGAGATAATATTTATTTTTCTTCTTATATGAAAAATAACCAGGCCTTGTGTTTGCGGTTCTGGACTCCCTGCCCTGGAAAGTAATTAATTTTTTTTTATGTGGTCTGAAACTTAAAAACAGGCATTACTGGGTCCGGGTGCTGTGGCTCACGCCTGTAATCCCACTACTTTGGGAGGCTGAAGCGGACGGATCACCTGAGGTCAGAAGTTCAAGATCAGCCTGGCCAACATGGTGAAACCTTGTCTCTACTAAAAATACAAAATATTAGCTGGTTGTGGTGTCACACACCTGTAGTCTCAGCTACTGGAGAGACTGAGGTAGGAGAATTACTTGAACCCAGGAGGCAGAGGTTGCAGTGAGCCAAGATAGCACCACTGCACTCCAGCCTGGGCAATAAGAGTGAAACTCTGTCTCAAAAAAATAAAAACAAACAACAAACAAACAAACAAAAACAGGCCCTACCACAGGAAAGTAGGGTAACCGGAGCACTGAAGCTTAAAGAAAACCTCCACCACCCCAGGTTCTGTTAATGCTAGTATTTAAAAACTAAAATATCTACAGGGGCCATAACATAAATGTGTAAATTATTCTGGATAATTCCGTAGCAGGCCTGTGGGCCCAAACTGGAGAGTTCAGTTTCTGTCTTAAGGGATTCAAGTTCAAATATTTACCGTAACCTTCCTAACAAGATGTTCAGAATTTGGCTTTCTGCTGCCTGTTTGGAGTGTGTTGAGTCTCATCAAGAGGATAAAGCTGCCTGCCCTACAGGAAGGGGTTGGCAGCTGTGTGACTTTGCGGTTAAAGAAGGTCAAGGTGCTAATCATGTAGGAGAGAGTTTGGGGATCCAAGATAGGGGTTTTGGGATTGATTCCATGGTCACAGAGAGCAGGACTTCAGGTGAATGGGGAAAGGTCGTGGCTCAAGTGGGGATGGCAGCATGAGATCCTTGGGCCAAGTGATAGGACCCCAGAGCAGTGGCTGACAGATGGGAAGGGACCAGCTCTCAGCACAGCAGGAAAACAGCAGGCCCAGCACAGACTGAAGGCCTCTCTCCATCTTCTGGGCTAAGTCTTGAGGTAATTAGAGGAAACAAAGAGGTGAGAAGATTTATAAAATTGCCTAATATTGAACATCTTTGCCAATCTTAGCGATGAAGGCTTATGCTGGATTTAATTCGATTCAGAAAGAAAGAAATGATTGTGACATCCCTACACTGTATAGCAATCTATAGCTTTCTCAGGAATGATGAAAATCATAACTGCCATTTGTCAACTGCTTGTGTGTTTCACATATATTACTATCTTTAATATTAAAAAATTCTACCTGCTAAATACCATTACTGGGGCACAGAGAGGTGAGCTTGCCCAAGGTCACGTAGCTGGCAAAGGGTAGTGTCAGACTTTAGATCCAGGCAGTTAGAATTACAGAGACTACACATGTAAACGATGCACAACACCACCTCTTGGGCTTAAATGACAGTGCCTTCCTCCCAAGATGGTTTCGAGTTTCAACGTTTATGAAATAATTAGGAGAGATGTATAAAAATGTTCATTTGTTTTACTTTTAAGGTCTGCAATCTGAGGCCCAACAGCCCAAACTAACATGATCCTAAACCATCTTCCCATGAACCAGAGGCTCCCAAAGTGGAGAAAGAAGAGCAGTCACAGTCCAGCTTTGAAAGCAAAAAACTGAGAAGCCCTACCTCCACAGACCTGTTTTTGCCTTTCCTACAGGATTTCTTTGGCCCCCTGAACCTACTCTCTCTTCCAATTCCTGGAAATTGTGTTTACAATAGGAGATCATGGGGCTGGTAGGCGTTAGTCAAAATTGCTGGAGCAAGGGTCAGCCTTTTCTAATGAGGATTGTGAACTAGAATAAACAAACACAAGTCAATATTTTTTAAGTTGAAGGAGTCTACTAATTTTGAGACCCTAGAATCCTCTAGGAGATTTTTTTTTTAGCATCTTAATTTCAGTTAAAAATTTTGAAAACAACAAAGCATGTTCTAAATTATTCAGAATACAGTATCTTTGTAACTGACTGGCCATAGGAGTGAGCATGGAAAGAAGAGAAGCTATTTATTTGAGTTCCTCAAGTTCTCAAACTTGAGAAGCAGCTCAATTACTGGCCAGTTCAGTAGGCTGAAGTAATATGATGAGGAAGATGGGTAGTGTATTTTAGAAAAGCATTGAAATCAAAGTCAGACATCGTGGCTGGGCTATTTACCATCTGGTGATTTAAAGCAAGGGACTGCATCTCTCTAGGCCTCATTTTTAGTTCTCATCTGTAAAACTTGGGATGATGATGGTGATGATGATTACTATGATAGAGGTAATAATAATAAGGCCAGCCATATCTCAAATATCAAATGTTTTCTTGTATTTCAAGTGCTTTGTGGTGCTATAGACAGATAATACTAGAAACAGAAACACATATATGTCTTGTGGGAGATGCTGAAGGGAGAAGTCAGTGAACTGGTGAGCAGAATAAATGAGAGGACGCAAATTGGGTGAAGGAGGTAGAAAGATAGGAAAGTTACAGGCATCAGAATGTAGATAAAGAAAAGAGTCAAAGAGTGGAAGTAAGTTCCATCCGCAGAGAAATCAGAAAAGGTTTACATGCAGAAACTAGGTTAGGCAGCAAACAGTTTCTGTGCTGCCTGTGTATACTTAGGGTATGAGAAACAAAAATAATATGGCTGGAGCCACCAGGTCATGAGGTCAGTTCCTGCACAAGCTGCTGTGCAGAGAAGAGATGGTAGCTCACCTGAGGCAGATCTCTGTAGGGTTGTTTTGGTCACTCTTGAGCCTAATGCATGCTCCCAAGCAGAAGAGGTCCCCCCAGATGAGAAAGTTTGCCATCCCAAAGTAGAAGCCCCCCGCTTCAATGTGGGCTTAGAAAGGGACAGCTGTCAGCACACTCAGTACACTCCCGAGAAATCTCAGGCTCAGCCTTTCCACTTGCTGTTTCCTCTGCCTGCAATCCTCTTCCTTCAGCTTCTCATGAGTCTGGCTCTTCCCACCTAGAGGCTGTCCTAACAGCCCTCCCTGAAGCCAACCTTCTCTACCACTCCCATCATATCACCTGTTTATTTCCTCCATAGTACCCACTACCAACTGAGAGTATGTCTTTGTTTTGCATTTACTTCTTTAAAGTCAGCCTCTCCTACCAAACTGTGTTGTCCAATACAGTAGCCATTAGTCCCATGTGACTATTTAAATTTAAATATATTGAAGTCAAATAATTCTATCCACTATCTACAGCTTAAGTGCTCAGTGGCCACATGGGGCTAGAGGGTACTACATTGAACAGCAAATCATTTCCTAATGTAATCTAATCACATTAGAACATTTCTATCATCAAAGAAACTTCTGCTGGAAGAATAAAACTAGACCCCTATCTATCACCATATACAAAAATAAAAGTCAAAATGATTAAAGACTTAAATCTATGACCCCAAACTATGAAACTACTACAAAAAAAATTATGGAAAATATCCAGGACTTTGGTCTAGGCAAAGATTTCTTGAGTGTAGGCACAAGCATAAGAAACCAAAACTAACATGGACAAATGGGATCACATCAAGCTAAAAAGCTTCTGCACAGCAAAGAATTCAATGAACAAAGTGAAGAGACAACTCAGAGAATGGGAGAAAATATCTGCAAACTACCTATCTGACAAGGTATTAAGAATCCCTTGAATGTATAAGGAGCTCAATAACTTATCTCAGGATGTACAAGAAGCTCAAATAACTCTATAGGGAAAAGTCTAATAATCCAGTCAAAAATAGTCAAAAGATTTGAGTAGACATTTCTCAAAAGAAGACATACAAACGGCAAAGAGACATATGAAAAGGTGCTCCACATCACTGATCATCAGAGAAATCAAATCAAAACTACAATGAGATATTATCTCACTCCAGTTCAAATAGCTTATATTCAAAAGACAGGCAATAACAAACGCTGGTGAGGATGTGGAGAAAAGGGAAACTTCGGTATACACTGTTGGTGGGAATGTGAATGGCACAACCACTTTGGAGAATAGTTTGGAGCCTCCTGAAAAAAACTAAAAATTGAGCTACCATATCATCCAGCAATCTCACTGCTGGGTATATACCCAAAAGAAAGGAAATCAGTATATCAAAGAGATATCTGCACTCCCATGTTTGTCGCTGCACGGTTTTCAATAGCTAAGCTTTGAAAGCAACCTAGGTGTCCATCAGCAGGTGAATGGATAAAGAAAATGTGGTACATAGACACAATGGAGTAATATTCAACCGTAAAAAGAATGAGATCTAGTAATTTGCAGCAACATGGATAAAACTGGAGATTAGTTTGTTAAGTGAAATAAAGCCAGGCACAGAAAGGCAAACACTGCATGTTCCCACTTATTTGTGGGATCTAAAAATCAAAACAATTGAACTCATAAACACAGAGAGAAGAACTATAGTTACCAGAGGCTAGGAAGGGTAGTGAGGGACTTGGGGGAGACGCAGGTAGTTAACAGGTACAAAAAATAATAGGAAGAATGAATACAACCTATTATTTGATAGAGTGACTCCAGTCAATAATAACTTAATGGTCCATTTTAAAATAACAAGTATAATCAGATTGCTTGTAACTCACAAGAGAAATGCTTGAGGGCATGGATACCCGATTCCCCATGATGTACTTATTTCACATTGCATGCCTGTATCAAAGTGTCTCGTGTACCCCTTAAATATATATACCTACTATGTATCCACAGAAATAAAAAATAAAATGTTTTTTTTTTTTATAAAAAAATAGTCTGTGGGACAGCACTAATCTAGAATTTATGTTCCTAACAGCAAGACTTAATCTTCTTCACTGCTGTAGTCCCATTCTCTGAGAGAGTGCACGGCATAGATAGGTACTCAGTAAATATCTTCTGAATGAATGGATAAGAGGAAGAAAAACTCAAAAGTTTACATTCATCATGGATAAGAATAAAAGATAAATAATGTAGTTGAGAAAAACAAATGTACAGACTGAAATTACCCAGGAATTCTCAATATCTAATATGTAGGCAGGCTATAAACTTGATGTGTAACACGTGAGTTATTTTCCCTTTTCTGCTAAACTTTTTACCATAATAAAACAGTCCCATATTTCAGTTATTCCCAGAAGATCTCTGAAAAGGTGAAAGCAATAATGTGCTACTGAAAAACTTCCATGAAATGGCTTGCATAAGAGACTGTAACTAACTCACTGATCCCACTGTTACACAAATGTGTTCTATTCATTAATGGGTGACAAAGAATGAGAAAGTAAGATTTCTATTTCCTATCGGGCTAAACATACTCGGTTTTTTCATTTAATAAATATATGAGCACCTGATACAGGAAACTGAAAGTGCCTTGATCTCCCAAAACCAAACTCTATGTCCTGCTATGGCTGAGAAAATATCAGCCAGAGTTGCTGAGTTCCTCTATTGTAATACATTGAATTAACCAGTTGGTAATTGGTGAACTTATGCAAATAGTTCTACATTTCAAAATCAAAAACCAACAACTGAATACTCGTTTGAAGGTGGTTTTTATTTGCAATAAAATTAATCCACTTTGCCTAGCACAGAAACCTGTTTATTGCAGATGTTCAGGTCTTGATTGAGAAAATACTGTGAATCTGAGGGCTTTTCCTCCATCGGATGGGCTAAGGTCAGGCATGAGGAGAGCACCTTTTTAGATCCAATGCCTCATCTCTATGAGAACGACCCCTCATGTATATGTCTGATTTGGAAAACACTGTTTCTCCCCAAGTGAGCAAGGTGAGATGGCATCCTGTTAGCTTTCTACCACCCCATCCAGAAGGAAAAAAGGGTGCTGCCTGATCCTGTCAGTTATTCACAGAAGCTGCTTAGTCATGTTGTTACAGAAACTTGGTGTCTTAGGCAGCTCAGTCTGTTGTAACAAAATATCATACATTGGGTGGCTAAACAACAAAAATTATAACTTAGTTTTGGAAGGCTGGGAAGTCCAAGATTAAAGTGCTATCATATTCAGTTCTTCTTCTGCTTTTTTTTTTTTTTTTTTTTTGAGAGGGAGGCTTGCTCTATCGCTCATGCTGGAGTGGAATGGCAACGATCTCAGCTCACTGCAACCTCCCCGTCCCAGGTTCAAGCGATTCTCCCACCTCAGCCTCTTGAGTAGCTGGGATTACAGGCATGCACCATCATGCATGGCTCATTTTTGTATTTTTAGTAGAGACGGGGTTTCACCATGTTGGTCAGGCTGGTCTCGAACTTCTGACCTCAGATGATCCACCTGCCTTGGCCTCCCAGAGTGCTAGGGGATTGCCAGCATGAGCTACCAGACCCAGCCCAGATTCAGTTTTTAATGAGGGCTCTCTTCCTGGCTTGCAGACAGCCACCTTTTTGCTGTGTCCTCACAGGGCAGAGAGAGAAGTTCTAGTATCTTTTCTTATAAGGGCACTAACTCCACTCTTATGATATTGTCTAAACATAACTATCCCCCAAAGGCCCTACCTCTTAATACTATCATATTAGGGCTTAAGGCTTCAGCATATGAATTTCTAAGGGGACACAAATGCCTCTTCCATAACACTTGGACACACTCAGACACAGCTTTATCACCAGAACAGTCTCATCCAGCTCCCATGGTTTTCCACAAGCTCACCATCTCCAACTCCGCCTCCCAGATCATGATTTTTAAGCATGACCACAGGATCTTACCTGCCTCCTGCTTCAAAATATCTGGTCACTGCATAGAATGGAATGGATGAGATTTACCCACAGACCCCCTCCTTTTCCCCCTCATTGAATCTTTGGTATTGCCCTTCTTGGCCATAGTTGATTCTGTTTCAAGTTGTAAAGGGCAGCAGTGACAAGGACTTTATTACTCACTATTGAGAGAGGAGCACGATTGAGCAACAGCTTCCAGGAAATGTGCATTGCAGCTTGGCCCTGGGTCATCAACATGTTTTAATTAAATTCATTTGCCTTTCTGTGCATTTTATTTTAGCCCTAGCACTTAGCAAACTATCTGATATAGACATTCAAATGACAAATATTTGTGGAAGAAAGGAAAAGGGGAAGGAGGGAAAGAAGGAGAGGAAGCAAAGTAGGCATGAAAATATCTCAACTCTGGGAATTTTAGCTAAGATATCCTGTATTTATTCAATTCGTTGAGGCACTAGACCACACCTAACAAGATCACGTATTTATTGAGTACATTTCTAGCTCCATGTCAGGTATTATGGAGAAAGAAATAATATAGAGAAATAAAATCACTAAGCAGAGCACTTGAGACACTGTGTGTGTTCCATAAATGTTGAAACATTGAGTTCATGAACAAAAGCTTGGGCAAGGGTAAGAGTAAAAGGGGAGAGGGAGAAAGAAAGAAGATGCAATGTATTTGAGGATGTGGGAAAAAAAGGAGAAAGGGCAGAGATTGAACAAGAGTTGTGCAGATAGTAAAGCTAGTGTTAGAGACTGCTGAGTAGTGATTTTTGGAGACAGGCAATCCTGGGTTCAAATTTAGCTTCAGCGCTTTCTAGCTATGTAATGTCTCTAAGCTTCAGTTTCCTTACTGGTAAAATGAGAATAAAATTGGCATTTGCTTTTAGGGTTGCTGAGATCGAATGAGGTAATGCACAGAACACACTAGGCAGAGTACCTGGTACAGAGTAAGGGCTTGATAGATAATAGGTGATGATGATGCTGATCAAATGTGATGTTAATCTAGGTAGTTCAAACAGTTGTCCTGTGGATGTGTCAAAGCATTTCTCTGAAATAATGCTTGCCTCAAGTTCCAGGGGATGGATAATGAAGATGACCTCTCTTCAGTGCAATATAAAGCACAATGCTAGCATCTTTTTTGTTAACCACTAGCAAAATGTTCTGTGCTTTCTAAATGCCCCTTTTCCCTGGTTCCAAAGGATCTAATATAAGTGAGGAGAATCTGAATAACTGCAATAACTTTGGCCTTCTACCATTATAGCCCAGCCTTGCCTTTTCAGCTCATTTTTCATCACTCCTATTCTTCAGCCATCCACTTTACTCCAAGTACATAATCTTCATCCCATGTTCTCCATATGCCTGCATATGCCCATAAAATAGGTTCATGTCATGCAATTCCAACTGAAGGTCTCTCTCTAACCCTTAACTCTGTTACTTAAGGATCAATTCAAACTCATCTGTTGTCTTAACCCACAGGATTTTTTTCTTTCATCAGACAGTAACAGAAATTCTACTTCCCAAATAATAATCACCCCTGCCTTCTTTTTATACAATTTTTATAAAGTATTGAATGTCTACTATGATCCACATGCACTATATAAATACATCTACTTATTTAATTCTCCTATCAAGCCAGTAGGGCCCCGATGAGGCTCAGAAAGATCGAACAACTTGATCAAAGCTGCACAACCAGCCCATGGTGGAGACAGGATCTGATCCCAGGTCAACCAGTCTTCAAATCCGTGTTCTTTCCACTGTCCCATGCTATTATTTAATATGCATGTTTATAGTTTATCCCCCAACTCAATGCCTCTGGAGGACTCATTTTTTAGAACATTTTTTTCCCTGGATATAATAATTTGTCATAGTGACTTGACATAGAAAATCTTGATCAATGTTTATTGAAGCATCAAAAAAGAACCATAATAGCAGGGCTAGGTCTGGGAAAAGATTGTGAAGAAAGTCCGAGCTTACTTTCTCATCTCTTCTCCACCCATTAAAAACTAAGTTCCATTTTCCTCTGATATTATACTCCTAAATAAAAGTAGCTATGTTTTTATTGTTTTCCTCATGGCCAAGCATGGTTTTTAGCACTTTGCTTATATCAATTATTTAAATATTAACAACAATCCTATAGAGTAGATATTATCATTTTCCCCATTTCACCAAAGATACACAGTAAGTGGCAAGCTACGATCTGGACCCAGACACTTTAAAGGTCTTGTTCTCACCCACTCTTCTGCTTGACTTTATATAGATAGATCAGGGCTACCCTCTCTAAAAACTGGTAATTGAACAGAGAGCTGAATGATGATGAGAAGTAGGTCTTGTCAAGAGTTGGTTAAAGAACACTTCAAGAAAGAAAATTATTATAGTCTACAAATGTCTAATATTGCATATAAGTGGTTAATATCTGTACTATCTAAGGGACTCATTAAATTTATGAGGAAAAACCCACAGGCATCAAATATATAAGACTATAAACAATGTATATCACATAAAATGTAAATGTAAAACTTAAATTACATTAAGCAAATTCTTGGGAAAATGTCCATGCTTCCTACCATTCATGAAATTTCAAATTAAGAAAATTTTCTAATATACTTTGCACCCAACAGATTAGTAGAACAAACAGCATGCATTAAAGTCATAGCATACTATCGAGAAAATTCTTGTGAAATTGGCATGTTCACACCCCTAATGATATAAAAAGTTTGTATTACCTATTTTAGAAAACTACAGGAAAATGATTATTAGGAAGTATGACATTTTTCATGTCCTTTCCCCCCAATAATTTCACTCTGTGATATGTATCCTGGAGAAATCATTCTACAGCAAGCAATGCAAAGAGCAATAAATGTCCATTATAAGCAACGGACAAGCAATAAATGTCCATTATAGCCTTAGTTATAATCATAAATATTTAAAATTAAAATGCCTGAAGTTGGACCACAAATAAAGTGAATATGATACACCAACCCAATGCAATATTATGTAGTAGTTACCAAGACAGTAATTATAAAGATAAGGAAGAAACTTGGGAAAATATTATAAACAGTATGTTAATAAAGCAATACACACACACACACACACACACACACACACACATATATATATATACACACCATTATGTATTAATACGAACACTGACACCCCTCCACACAGATGTCTCTTGGATTTTATATATTTTGAATTATCAGGATCTCAGCAACCTTCTATGTAGTTTTGTGAATATGAGAGGCAGTATGAGTATGTGTGGGTTTGTGTGTGGGCATGATGTGTGTATCAGAGTAAGCAGGTCAGGTTTCAAAGGGAAGGAGGGAGCATATGGATGGAAGTGGATTCATAAGATATGAATAAACACTTTCTTTCTTGGATCTCTGGTAGAACAATTTGTCTTTTTCATCCAGAAATCATAGAAACAGGCTTACCAAGTACCTACTGCTGAAAACTGGCAACTTTTTTCATTAAAAAAAGGTGGGAAACACAGAGGGTTTTAAAATAATATCCCATATGTAACCAAAGCATAGCACTGATGACCACAGGCCATCCATCAGGCATGGGACTAGGAGCAAAGAGGTTTCTGAAGTATTTTCAAGCTGATAGAAGTAAAAGATGACATTACAGGGAATCCACAGTGGCAGCTTCCTTACTAATTCACAGCGTGCACATGCAGATGCTCTTCCTGGCTTCCGAATTGCCTCATTTTTGCACAGCCTGTTCCAGTCAGTCATGGATTAGCAGACTTTGTGCACAATTGTGGACTGGAGTTCAGGCTTGCACACACCTTCATGCTTTGCTCATTGCTTGTGCTGCTGTTACAGACACCACAGAGTAAGGTTAGAAGCTGCATCTGGAACTTGCCCTATTGGCATCCCAGCTCCTTCAGCATTGGCAAAGGGGAAAAGGAATTACAACTTCTCAGAAACAGATTTTGTAGCAGCTCTGCTTCTCCGAGGGCCAGTGCACAAGACAGCTTGTCTGCCTGGATTCTGTCAGTGGGAAGGTCATGTCTTCTCACAGGAAGGCCTTTTCAGCAAGATGGACGGCATTGGACATGCGGCATCTCCTCTGCCTCTGCTAGTCCTATCCAAAAGCATGAGCAAACCCTACCCAACAGGGGTACTGAAGCCTTTTACCATTTTAACTTTTACTTAATGAGGGATTTTCAGGTTCTTAAAATTGGCAGCTCCCATTTTCTGAGCTACATTTCCATTTTCTCAGTATGACTCTTCATGATCTTGCCTCTCATCGCCTCCTGATGCTTTTTTCCACCTGCCTTCATCCTCCATCTCTTTCTCACACCTGCCACAGACTGTTCCTCTCCCAGCACTTTGCTCACACTAAATAGTCTTTCTTGTTTCTGTTTCATTGTTGCTTTTTTCTTTCTGAGAGGTTCTACTTCATTTTTTTATGATTCAGCTCAATTGTCATCTCCCATAGAGCCTTCCCTGGACTCAGCACCTGTCCCCAATCTCACACCCGAACCAAAGTTCTATTAGAGCCCTTTGTCATGCTGTGTCATTGTAGTATGTGTGTGTGTCTTTCACTAGAACCTGATATTCTTTAGGATCATTTTTCTATCTCCTGCATCTTTCCCATACAGACTTCCAATATATGGTCATTGAATAAACAATTAGAAGTCATGATCACATGTATAGTTCTCTAGTCTCCACTCAATCCCACCTGTCAGCTCTCCTCCATGCATCCTGGCTGTAAGCTATTTACTTTCTTTTGGTGTGGGTCACATTTTTCTAAAGAGTCTTTCTCTGTTTTATTCTTATGTCCTCACTTTTAGCAGTATGCTGTACACAGTAGGTGCTTAATAAAGATCATTAATAGTAACATGTCTTCTAGTTAAGGTAAGATGCTACATCATGGGAGTTAATTCTGGGTGAATACTTTGGAGAGCATGGAAGGCTCACTTAACAATTGCTAAAAATTGCCACCATGTATAGCACAAGAAATGTAATTAAGAAAAAGGGATCTGGGCTGGGCATGGTGGCTCATTTCTGCAATTCCAGCACTTTAGAAGGTCAAAGTAGGAGGATCACTTGAGCTCAGCAGTTTGAGATTGGCCTGGGCAACATAGCGAGACCTGATCTCTACAAAATTTTTTTTTAAATAGCCAGTATGATAGTACATGCCGGTGGTCCCAGTGACTAGGAAGGCTGGGGTGGGAGGATTCCTTAAGCCTAGAAGTTCGAGGTTGCAGGGAGGGGAGGGAAGGGGAAGGAAGGCAAGGCAAGGCAAGAGAAGGAAGGGAAGAGGAGGGAAGGGGAGGGAATGAAAGAGAAGGGAAGGGACGGGAAGGGGAGGGACGGGGAGGGGAGGGGAGGGAAGGGGAGGGAAGGGGAGGGGAGGGAAGGGAAGGGAAGGGAAGGGAAGGGAGGGGAGGGGAGGGAAGGGGAGGGGAGGGGAGGGAAAGGAGAGGGAAGGGAAGGGAAGGGACGGGAGAGGGAAGGGAAGGGAAAGGAAGGGAAGGGGCGGGGGGCTCTGGAATCTAGCTGCCAGTTCATTTCATTATATTTGTTTCATTACCATGTGAAATTTGGTAAGTTAGCTGACCTTTCTAAAACTCAGTTTTATGTCAAAGAAGGATAATATTAATTTCCATAGCATTTCCATGAATATTAAATTATATCATGGAGACAAAGTGCATAACATCGTGCCTGGCACATAGCACACACTCAGCAATTAAAAGCTATTATTACTGTGAATGCCACCAGAAGGGCAAATTTTTGCCATAAGAACACTTTAAATATTGTTCACAGGTTTAGAATCGTATACATTTAGATTAGTATCATCAACCATTTGTGTCATTAAATCCTTAAATCTATGAGATAGGTGTTCTTTATAAAGAAAAACTACCAGTCTTTCTTAGAAAAGGAAGCAGAAGTCAAGTGATTGGTCAAGGTCACCCACCTCGAGTCCTAAAACCAAGAATTAATATATCCACCCCACCAGGATGCCATCCTTTAAGTGTCCAAGAGTTTGAACTTCCAAGACACATCAGAGGAAGCTCCAAAGTGATGGTACCATGTCAATTCTGAGTAGAGATTTATAAATTCAGTCCCACGTTGATGAAACCCTTCATAACCACACTTCAAAGAACACAGAGTCTGTTGTATAAGCTGGGTTCCTTCAACCTCTGAGGCATTTCTTTTCATGTCAGTAGCTTTCTAAGGCAAATATACTCTGGTTTCAAGCTGAGTTGTATGTTTAATAAAGCGATAAAAAGTATACAGCTTGGGAACCTTTAAGCCAAGAGCAAATTGTTGGATAAGGGTAGACCAAAATATTACACTCCCTAAACTTTAGAGTAGGTTCCAGACACAAAGAAAAGATGGGGGGAAAAGAGGAAGCCAGATGTGGTAAACTGATGGCATTGATGGACCCAGTTCTTCATCTGTCCTTGATTCTGGACTCACAAGTGATATGCTTTGTGCACTGGGACATTAGCAAGCATGATGTAAGCAGCAGCATGAAAATCACTTACATCTTGAGGCTTGCTTTCATTCTTGTTCTGCCTTTGCCATGGACATGCCCAGACAAGAATGCTGCGGAATGAGACCCATGAAACAGAGCTGAGTTGTCCCTCATTATCCCAGCCTGAACAATCTTAGGCAAGCCAACATCTAGCTGACCCCCAAATACACAGAAAGACACACATAGAGAGCTGCAGGCCCACCTGCAGCTGACCACAAACAACTGAGCTGAGTGAGCCCAGCCAACACCAGAATAACCACCTTATCAAGCTGCATACTCTCAGGCTACATAAAGGCTTATTATTTTCAGTCATTGAGATTCTGGGTGGATTCTTTTCAGCATTATTGATGAAATACGTAACTGATATACAAGGAGCCAGATGAGAAGAACAGAAGAACAGCCACATTGTAAAAAAAACATATATTATTTTTCAAGAGCTTTCCACTGGAGTGGAAGCTCCTTCTGCTCAATTGCTCAGTGATTACAATGCTATTGAATAGATTACTAAAATGTTCTTATATTAATAATCTCACCCTGAAAGTCCTAAAGCACATAATACAAATACTTTTTAAGATTTCATTGCTTAGGAAAAAAGCACAAGTAGCATTATAACATATTTACTAATGAGTTTTACAATAGTAAGATGATATGGTTTGCCTGTGTCTCCACCCAAATCTCATCTTGTATTGTAGCTCCCATATTTCCCATGAGTTGTAAGAGGGACCCGTGAGAGGTAATTGAATAATGTTGGTGCGTCTTTCCCATGCTGTTTTCATGATAGTGAATAATCAGCACTAAATCCACTGGTTTTATAAAGGGGGATTCCCCTGCACACACCTCTGTCTGCTACCGTGTAAGACATGCCTTTATCCTCCTTTGCCTTCTACCATGATTGTGAGGCCTTCCCAGCCTCCGTGAGTCCTTTAAACCTTTTGTTCTTTATAAATTACCCAGTCTTGGATATGTCTTTATTAGCAGTGTGAGAACTAATATATAAGATCAAATGGAGATCTGGCTGTTTCTTTGAAGGATGCCAAGTGTTAGTATTTTTAGTGCCCTCTCCAACCCCCAGCTCCTTATGTGCATATTGGTTCTCTAGATAAAACTTCTTCAATTTCTTACTGAACTATTTGCAGTTCTAGGAGATATGCAGAGAACAGAAGTTCAGTCTTGTCAGTCAGTGCGTAGACTTTAAATTAATCCTCCTATTTCCAGTAAAGTATCTCAGCATTACCCTCTGTTGGGCATGTGTTCCCCGGTTCAGTTATTTGAAGACAATTCTCTCCACTACTGCCAGGTAGAAAAAGTGGGTTGCTTGGCTGTGCAAGGTAAGCGATCGATCAGGTAGCTAACTGCTCCCTGTGCAGGCTTTCAGAGAATCCCTGTGTTTACAGTCGTGTTCCTTCTCCTGGGCCTTGCCTGAGTCATAGAATTGGCCTAATTTTGTTTCTTTCCCTTCTAGTTAGACTCAGCTTTCTCTTCTTTATCAAGTCAGTCATTACTTGTGCATCTACTTTCTAACTTCCAAAATCATGTTTCTCATCCAATGTCATCTTGCAGACCATTCTCTTTGTTTTTGTAGTTTTATGACATTTTACTCCTATTTTGTCATTTTAGAGGTGTTTGATAGGAATCAGAGGAGGAAAGTAAAACCTGTTGCTTTGATCTGTTGTCTTTTGCTAACAGGCTATCTCCTTTACTTTTTAACATGCATGGATTTCTTTTAAAAATTCCTGGCATCTTTCTATAATCCTAATCGTCAGAGGGTCACAATTATGAATGCTCTGAGCTTAAGAATTATTTAACTCTAAATAGCATAAAGGAGCTTTCTTACTTACTTCCTTGGTAGAACTTAGGGGTCAGGAAAGTTCCAGTTTAGAAATAAGAGTTGAATTCAAGTGCAACAGAGCATTTTTATAGATAATCACATTCAATGCGTTCTTCTCTATTTAGTTAGCTCTGAGACCTTCCCACTGCTCCTTAAGGATAGAGAGTATTCCTAGGATATTGTTAGAATTTTCTCAGACTCTTAATGACATGATACCAATATTGGTGAGTAACATTGTACCTTCAATTATGAGACCTCAGAGTCTTCAAGTCTATAGGGAATGGACAGACTCCCATTCCCCATCCATAACTATGCTTCACATCTAGGGTAACACACTGTTTGACAGCTGTCAATTCTCACTCATCTGCTCCTAGGTAATTATATACTCCCAGCTTTTCAACCTATACTACTGTCTCTTGTGTGAATTAAATGATGACTTGAAGTCTTTTTGCATATTTAAGTAGCAATCCTCACATTGTTGAGAGCTAATAAAACCTAAGACCAAGGCATTGAAATTCAGAGCTCAGAATACTTCTCTGTGTTACTGAAACAGCCAGTCCTGTGATGGTGCTGTGCCTTGAGGTCTGATTATCATAAAAATTTGAGGAATTCTTTTTAGCTTAAAGCAAAAGACCATGCCCAGAAGACCAGGCCCACTCCATAGTCAGTGCCTCAAGTAACTGATGCAGTACCATCAACTCAACAAGGACTCAATAAATTTTTGGTAACCAGGGAATACTTTCTATGCTGCCTAAAGCAGAAACTCTTAGATGTAACTCCATGCTTTTGCTCTAGTTTCCTTTCTTCCTGGAATGGCTTTTCTCTTTCTTTGCTTAGAAAAAGTTTATGGCTATTTTAAGACTCAATTTCAGTTCAATCTACTAAGTCCAGTCCTCTCTAATTTTCCTCGCTTTACACTCCTACAGCATTTCATTTATTCCTTTGTTATTAAAGTCCCTCCAGTTTATTACTAAGTGATCTATTTGTCTGTCTACTCCAGACCATGAACCAGGGAGTAGAGCATGGGAATAAAAGCTATAGAAAGATTAAAAAGTGTGTGCTTTGGGATCACACCAGATCTTGAATGCAATTCAAGTCTGCCATTTACCAGCCTACCTTGGATGTGAGCTTCAATTACCTTATCTGGAAAATACAGACAATAAGAGAACCTATACCATAAGAGACTGTTGGGAATCAATGTTACAATATGTCTTAAGTTACTAAACATTGCTTGACATATCAGAAGCTAGCATCAGTAAATATTATCTATTATTATTATTGTTGTAAGAAGTAGGAATTAAATGTTACTCATTTGTATATCTATTATAGCACAATGACTGGTACAGAGAGAATGCCCAGTAAATTTTAAACAAATAAATGAATGAATGAATGGGTAATATTGTAAGATTCATATTGTTTTTATAATCCCAGTAAAGACTTGCATGTCTTTTTTTTAAGTGATAGAACTATCCATGTGATTGTACATATTATTCCAATAAGCTGAATATCTTACAAATTGTAACTTTATTTTGCACTCTAGATACTCGGCCTACCTTAATAGACTTGGTGAATTTAGAGTTGAAGCAACTACAGGTTTCCTGGTAATTTTTGAAACCATGAAATGTAACACACACAAGACATCAACACCACCTATGAGAATTTTAACCTAGTCATAGACTAGGTTATGACTCAATGTCTCTATACTTCAAATACCTTCATATCTAAAATAGAATGACTATAAATCACACCTTCCTGATGTTCTTCCTAAGGTTGGTGGACTGAACATATGATATATGTGAAAGTATTTTGCAAACTTGTAGGAACTAGGCAACAACTTGTGTTTCTGTTTGTTTGATTGACTGTTTATTTGTAGAAGCTTATTTCTTGGCACCACCTGAAAATTCCTATCCAACTTTACTAATATCATACTCCTTCAAATATGTTTAACAAATTGATTCAAGGCCACCAACAAACTCTGTTGCTATTTTGGTACATAATAGAGCTTTGTGATTTCCTGTAGCAAAATCTGAGGGGGCCAATAAAATGCTTTCATCGATTGCAGTGTCACTTTTAGATGCTGCAATGGCTCCAAACTAGAGCCACCGTTTAGCACTCGGCTGTGGATTTACTTTTTATGGTCTTGAGATCCAGTGGGTAAATACAGCTTCTGCATCAACACTAACCTGAAGAGACAAACTTCTCAGAAGGACCATCTTCTCTTTATGCTTTTCCAACCCTGGGGCCATATATTCTATCAGCCTGCAGAGATGAAGCATTCTAACTATTACAGTGGCACAGAGGTGTTCTTTGAATGAACCAAGCTAATAAGAATTAAAGTTCAAAGCCACTGGGTAGTCTAAGACATTCATTACACCTGTGCTGAGCCAGTCAGCCCGATCAGCCAAATAGGCATCAGGCCAATGAGTGTGCAGGCGAAAGTAAATACCTCTAAGATTCACCTTGTTTCCTCCCAGGGGTGTCAACATTGTAAGATGCAAACAATATTTCAAATAAATGTGCCTTGAAATGCACTAGAGGTCTTTAAAGAACTGCTCTGAGTCTCAAAGCTGGGATATAGGTGGGTGGCCATATTAATAGTTCATTATATTAAAAATTAGGTACAGATTAAAAATCACTGTGGTAGCCAATCTGAACTAAGAACAATTAGCATCAACGAATCAGGCAACAAGCAATAAAATGCTGATTTAAAAAATAAAAAATAAATTAAAAAGCTACAGCAAAAGCTTTCTCAGCCATAAGAAGAAATTTGAAGTAATTCAAATTCCATTTCTACACATTTGAAGTAATTCAAACCAGGTGGGCAAAGCCCACAGTAGATCTCCAGCTATGAGTAGCAGAATGTAGCTGAGAGCAGCTGGACACACACTGGAGGCCAGTGATAGAGGGCCTTCATGTTCAGGCTAGAGAGTTTAGAGGCTATTTGTTAGGTCCTTAGGAGCCACAGTTAGTTTACACATATATGATGTAATGCAGATGACAAACAACAGGATAAAATTGTTTCAGCACTTAATTGGCAGAGGTGCACTCTCTCTGCTTGCAAAAAAAAATAAATAATAAATAAAGAGAGAGAGAGAGAGAGTTCCCGGCCCTATCCCACACTCTCAAATCACCAGAAAGAACAATTGGTAGTCTCAGGGGAAGGCCCACTCTGAAAGACAGGAGACACAGATTGATTCAGGAAAGACCTCTTCTTCCTCTTCCTGGGCCTCTAAGTAAGATTAATGAGGAGATTTATGTAATTGTCTAGTGAATTCACAACCATATATGCACATTTTCATGAATTGTCAAACTTGTCTGGGTATCATATTAATGTGTTGACTTTACTATTGTCTCCAACATAACTCTGATGGTGTTAACACAGGCTAAAATATGAGCAGAATTTTTCATTCTTTGTTTCTCCTTTCTAAAAATATTTATTGAGTACCGCATTAGGTGCAATGGGGATCCTAAGATAAAAAGCACTGCTCTACACTCTACCATTTTCTCACTTTCTAACTGAAGAGAAAAAGTAAACCAATTTTTATACATAGTATGATGTTGTTGGTGGGAGACTAATTGATGAAACACTTTGTAGAGTTAATCTACCAATATTAAATAAACACATGCCCTCAGAACCTGAAATCCCACTGTTTTGGATGTATCCTGAAGACATACTTGCAGACATTCACCAGGGATTTTTTCACTGCAGTGTTTATAAAATCAGAAAGCTGCAAACAAGCAAAGTGTTCATAATTAGGAACCCAAATAATTATAAATTATAAAACATCCATAAAATGGAATTATTAGATAGCTGTTTTTAAAAATGAGGCAGGCCTGAATGTGTTCATAAAAATATATTCAACATATATTAAATAAAAAGTAAGATGAAAAATATTTCCAAAAATATGATATTTTTGTGGGTGATTTTTAAATCCATGTATATGTTTAGTCACATGTGCATCGGAAAATAAAAAAATTCTGTTTTATAGAAAGAAACATAAGAAACTGTTAACAGTGATTATCCGTAGAAAGGAAGACTGAGGTACATATATAAAAACATCACATAAAATTAATTATTTAAAAATACTCTGTGGCAAGCATACACAGCTCTATATTGGATACCATGGAAACAGGGAGAAGGGTTTGTGAATTCTAATGGAAAGAGAGCAGTAAGATCAGGAAAGCTATTCCAAAAAGATAATAGATGAGAGAGCCAACATTAGACTTGGAGGAGCCATCAGGAAGGTACAAAGCTATTCTAGAAGATGCATTTTTGGAAACTGACTGAATCTTCAAATCTAGTAGGTATATGTCACTCATAGCAAGGAGAAGGGCTTCATTAGAAATGATTCCCAAATTCTGTAGATCACTAGAACATAGGCTCTTAGCTGTAGGTCACCAATATTATGTAGACTTTAAAAATACTATATACATCTGTGTGAAGATATACTGTCATACATTCACCTACAGACAAAATCTTCACCGTTGCCAACATTGCCGTCATAGCTTCCTGCAACAAATAGTTTTGCTTTCACACAAATAAGTTCCAAATGGATGGTTTAATTCCTTCACTCTATCAAATGCTCAGTTTCTCCCCAAACTCAGCAATTTCCTCAGAACTCTCAATTACTGAATTTAACTATACTCGAATTACTTCAAATGTGTTGAAGTCTGCCCATGCTGTTATAATATAGGAACAGAAAAGCTTTTAATTACAAATACAACGTCTCTGTTTTGAAGAGTCTTTTATAACTGAGGCTAAGAATTTTAAGAAGTATATTTGTTAAAGATAATTTATTTCCCAATAGACAAAGAATTAGGTCCTAGGGGCAAACAATAAGAACTGGATTTTTCTTTCTTTTTCTTTTCTGTGTGTGTGTGTGTGTGTGTGTGTGTGTGTGTGTGTGTGTGTGTGTGTGAATTACAAACTGATCTTTCAACCAGGTGAAAATCCAACTCCCCATAAAAGCCTCCTTGCAGTCATTTTCAGTTAAGAAGAGAATACTGAGAGGTATTGAAATTAGAAGAAATTATTAGTTACGAGGTCCAAATTATTTTACCTGTGACACAGTATTCATTTTGTTTCCATTTTAATACTTTGAGTTGGACAGAGTGAGTGGAGTCAAATAAGGTAGATAGTAAAATATTTCAACTCATCAAAAATAATATACTTGATGGAAAAGGTTACAAACATTTTTTAAAAATTTATACTATTAATAGATCTATTTGTTCCTCGATAATTATTTTCTATTTTTCTCCTGCTAGTTTCAGGCATCCACTGATATTCTATATTTACTGTTACCCTCTCAGTCAATTTACTTCATGGACTTTATTGTAACAGACTTGGGCATCCATCTTAGAGATGGTGTTTTTGAAGGGATGCATCCCATGGTAACTGATGTGAAAAAATAGTCACAGATCTGTTTCATTTTGATGACTTCTCTTTACCAACTGCCAAATACTTTATAAAATACAATTGTTTTCACGGATGACCTCAGTTCTCTGAGAGAAAAAGACATTTTATCACATAATTAAAATAATCATATCAAAAATATCTTTTACTGAGTCAATTGTTATCATTAATTACTAATCTCCTGGCAAGGTTTTTTATAAGAATGAAATGGAATGCACATTAACATATTTATATATTGCAGAGCCTCTACCTGGAATCTTTTATTAATTGAACAAGGATTTATTGAATGCCTACTCAGTGCCAAGCACTGTTCTAGACACTGGGGATTTGGCAGTGCATACGGGTAGTTCCTAAATTCACAGCCAAGGGGCAAGGGGAGACAGGCAAGTCAGGAGGCAGTTAGGACACAGCGTGATGAAGGCTTTGTTGGTGCTGGTGCTCTAGAAGCTTGTGGGCAGGTGACTCTTCAGGATGTACTACCAATGAATGCTTCCAGAGCATATCATACCCAGGCTGAAACTTGAAAGAGAAGTATAAATAGCTAGGCTGAAAGGAGAAGAGAGAATAAGAAAAGAGGGAAGAAGTTTCCAGTCAAATAAAAGAATCTGTTCAAGGCCCAGAACTGGGAGAGCACATGGCATGATACTCAGTGTAGGTTGAGCAGAAAATCTAAGGGGAGAGAAGGGGAGGATAAGTGAGGAAGGGACAGAGGGTTGGTCAGGAGATGGAAGCAGAGAGCATGAAAGACCTTTGATTTCTGTTGAAGAATTAGACCATATCCTAGGGGCAGTGGGAAGTCACTGAAGGACTCTAAGAAGCCTTGTGACATGATCAGATCTCCTATTAGACAGGAGGAGGTTCTTCTAGAGCCAAAGAGGCTAGAACGGAGTCCATCAGAAATCTTGACAAGAGATAATGGTAGCTTGAACTATTGTAATGGCAGGTGCTAAAAAGATTCGTGTATGTGTGTGTCTGTGCGTGTCTAGTATAACAGCCATCAATTTTTGTCCAAATAATCAGAGGGAAGAGATCTAGTCTATAAAATTCTGTCATTGCCATCATGGATAGCACACAAAGACAGTTTCTTTTTTAAGTTCTGGGATACATGTGCAGGACCTATAGATTTGTTACATAGGTGAACATGTACCACGTTGGTGTGCAGCACCTATCTACCCATCACTTAGGTATTAAGCTCAGCATGCATTAGCTATTTTCCCTGATGCTCTCCCTCCCCTCACCCCTACCACAGGCCTCAATGTGTTGTTCCCCTCCCTGTGTCCATGTGTTCTCATTATTCAGCTCCCACTTATAAGTGAGAAAAAGTAGTGTTTGATTTTCTGTTCCTGTGTTAGTTAGCTGAGGATCATTATCCTTTCAGCTCCATCCATGTCCCTGCAAAGGATATGATCGTGTTCCTTTTTATGGCTGCATAGTATTCTATGGGGTATATGTACCACATTTTCTTTATCCAATCTGTCATTAATGGGTATTTGGGTTGATTCCATGTCTTTGCTATTGTGAATAGTGCTGCAATAAACACATGAGTGCATGTATCTCAATAACAGAATGATGCATATTTCTTTGGGTATATACCCAGTAATGGCATTGCTGGGTCAAATGATATTTCTGGTTTTAGGTCTTTGAGGTATGCCACCCTGTCTTCCACAATCGTTGAATTAATTTACATTTCAATCAACAGTGCAAAAGCATTCTTATTTCTCCACAGCGTCACCAGCATATGTTGGTTTTTGACTTTTTACTAATTGCCATTTGACTGTTGTGAGATAGTATCTCATACACAAAGACAGTTTCTGAAAAACTAAAGCTTTTTTGGTGAATTATCTAAAAGTCTGTGTGACTGGTTACTGCTGGTAAAAAGAATCATCAGATTGCTTCAAAGGTAGAAATTAAACATGCACAGTGACTCTCAGGCTGCTCAGGAAATACTGGTTGGAGTCTGGGGTACTATTTAGTTATGTCATGGTCAACGTAGGAGATGGAGGGAGGCAGTTGAGAGAAGGTAGTATGTTTCCTGTGACCTTTTTTCTATAAACAATTCCCAAATTTCAAGCAATGGGAAGAGATTGACTTTGGAAGCAGGTGAAAAACAAAAGGCAAACAGAATTTGTTTGTCACTCATGCCAGGAAGCAACTTAGAGCCATAGCCAAGTGTCTTAAATCTCCAGATGCTGCTGCTTTCATTTCAATAGCAGTGAGTCCTTACATGTCATAGTACATGAAGATGCAACTGCAAAGCATCAGTGAAGCAGCTCCTACATCTTGAATTCAAGTGATCTGTTTAGACTCACACAGCTAAGCAGTAGAGCTAAGGTTTTTTTGTTTGTTTGTTTTGTTTTGTTTCTTTTTTGAGACGGAGTTTCGCTCTTGTTACCCAGGCTGGAGTACAATGGTGCGATCTCGGCTCACCGCAACCTCTGCCTCCTGGGTTCAGGCAATTCTCCTGCCTCAGCCTCCTGAGTAGCTGGGACTACAGGTGCGCGCTACCATGCCCAGCTAATTTTTTGTGTTTTTAGTAGAGACGGGGTTTCACCATGTTGACCAGGATGGTCTCGATCTCCTGACCTTGTGATCCACCTGCCTAGAGCTAAGGTTTTAATAGGGCTGATCTAATTCCCAAGTCCATGCTTTTTTCTACTATGGTACACTAAATTGATAGTATTTAGAAGAAAATCTTCCTGTATGTGATGGCTGTGAAAATGTGCCTCACAGACCTCCACCTATGGGGAGCAGAATTAGCCAGGGGCCCAGCAGTCACCCTCTGAAATCTACCACTTTTTTTGTGCAGTGAGGTCATACTTTCCATGGACTTCTCCCAGTTAAGGATTGAGGTCAGCTGCCACACTAGGGCAGGCTGATTCCTAAGAGACATAGGACTCCTTTCATGCCTGACTTTGACTTAACAATTTCCGGGTAGCATTGTAAAGCTTACTGCACATCTACCCATTCTTTCTCTCTCCTTTAGTTGTAGTCAGACTTGCATTGTGATCTAATGTTCTCCCAGCCTTTCCTGGCTTCCTACCAATTTCCTCTCTTGGGTATGTGTCCCTAATGAAACTTGCACATTTAATCCTGTTTTGGCATCTGTTTCTTGGAGAACCCAGACTTACATGGTATTCAATAAAGATGTCTATAACCAAAAAGGCCGATAGTAAAGAAAAATATCTCCAGGCTTTTTAGCACCCCAGTTGGTCCACTGTCTCACTTCGTAAAAGTATAGTATTGAGGTTATGGATGCTAATCCATTGATTTCCTATCTATTTCACACTGTCAGTCTCAGTGTCTCTGGAATAGTCTTAGTTTGCACTTACTGTTCTATCCTAATAGCCCTTCCTTTTTTCTGTTAGTTTTATTCAATGAAATAATGTCTGGAAAACACTTCAAAATAACACTGGGAGGAGTTGATGAGATGTGAATGAAGCAGGATTGGCCAATGGATCAATGGGCCCATAGGAGTTTATTATATCATTCTATTTCCTTTGTGTCAGTTTAAAATTCTCCATGATAAAAGAATAAGAAGGAAACATCTTCTAATTTGGAAGATGCATTCTATGGTTACCTTACCTCTAGCCCAAACCAGCTGTGAATCTGTTTTACTGCTCACAATGGAGACTTGAGAGAATGCATGCACAACAATGCAAACTCGTTCCTATTGTTGGAAGCTCATGAGATCAGAAGCTTTTTTTTAAATAAAATTTGTGTTCTTTTGTTGCTATTGTGAGAAGCCCCAGTCACAATGGCTTAAGCAAAATATAGAATATCTTGATTGCATAGTGGTTAAGAAAAAAGTGTAGTAGGTAACGTTAGCATGGCTAGATTCAGAGATTTAAATTATTTCAACAGGAGACCCTCTCTTGACCCTGCTTTTTTCTTCTGTGATGGTAGATCTTTCTTTCATGGTTGCAAGCTGGATGTCAGTCACTCCAAGTTCATGATCCCCATTCTCAGTACATATATTTCCCAATTACTCTACAAAGTCCTAGAATTAGCTCTGATTAGATCAACTTGCATCACAAGCCACTTTATACCGATCATAGTTCCCAGGAGAATGGAAGTTGCTAATTAGTCAATCCTGAGTTGACTGCACAACTGTGGACATTGAAGGTGGTTCCCTCATAGACTAGTGGATGCTAGGCAGGTAGATAAAACAGGTGTACACCACCTTCTCTTCTGCCTAGGTGTCTACTGCTTAATCGCAACTAAATAAAGAGCAGGATATATATTTTTAGGTGAGAAAATATGACTTTAAGGCTACTCATAAAATCAGACCAATAAAAAGATCTGCTTCTAGAATTATTCTTACCCCTTGAGATCAATCATGTGATATAATTCCACAAAATTTATATTGCTTCTCCTCTTTCCCCTTCTGTATTAGCAAATACTTTATTTTGATTTATTTGTATTTTTTTCCTTAGTCTTTCTTTCACCCTCGATTTACCGGTATTTTAAAAATAAATAAATTGAATTTTTACCTCACTATTTAGGTAAAATATACAGCTAATTGTGATAGCAAGGACAGAGTTAAGAACAGATAAAGGGCAGGTTTTTCAATACATATATTATTCTTTTTGCCTCTGAGAACACATGCTTGAAACTGAATTTTAAACACTTCAGCACTGGTGAAACAAATTAATAATGACTCTGACACAGAGGTGTTGCATATTATTCATGATCTTGAAATTATTAATGTAACATTGAGCCATTATTATCACATATTGCCATCAGGGTAATTAACACATCTTATCTAATAGAATAAGGCCGTCAAATCAAACTAAGAAGTAATTAAGTTACATAACTACACAACTGAGACAGAAAGATGCATGTCATGTGAATTAAAAAATTGCAGCTAACCTAGATGATTTTAAACAGCCGAGCAGAGGAGTTTGTTATTAACTGCCTAGTTTATCATTGACAAGTTACTTCACTGTATCATGCCTCAATTTCTATGTACTATGAGGGTACTGAAGTAATTACCAAACTCTAGGGTTTATAAGAATTGCCTGGGGAGCTTCTGAAAAATTTATATTCTCTGGTCTCCCTTGGAGGTATCATGCTATAGAATGGAGACTAGGAATACATATTTTTAACACCCTAGGTGATTTTGAAGGAGGTGATTCATGACCTACATTTTGAGAAATTCTAGAAAACAAGGTTTCCAAAGAACCCTTCTAGTTTTAATAATTAATGATGATATAGTTGGCTTTCCCAATGATCAAGCATAGTTTTCATCAAGAATTGGCATTTACTGCCAGGTGCAGTGGATGTAAACCCAGCACTTTGGGAGGCTGAGGCAGGTGGAACAGTAGAAGTCAAGAGTTCAAGACTAGCCTGACCAACATGGTGAAACCCCATCTCTACTAAAAATACAAAATTAGCTAAGTGTGGTGATGCACACCTGTCATCTCAGCTATTTGGTATGCTGAGGCAGGAGAATCACTTAAACTCAGGAGGCGAGGCAGAGGTTGCAGTGAGCCAAGATTGCACCATTGCACTCCAGACTGGATGACAAGAATGAAATTCCATCTCAAAAAACAGAATTGGCATTTACATTATATGTGAAATGCCCATAATCCCCATTATCTACTTACGGTCTGACCCATCTATTCCCTAAAGCTAGTGTGGAAAAAGTAAAAATAAATAAATAAAGAGAAAACCATTTTCACCTTTTAAAAATGTCATTAAGCTCTGAAATTATTCTAAACCATAACACCCATGTCCTATCATGGGTAGCAAATGAGTTACACCAAAGAAATCACAAATGTGAAGAACAATTTATAATTTTAATGAAACTAAGAAAATTCTATAATACATACTTCTTCCAAATACCTTTTCTCCCTTTTAGCCCTCAGATTTCACAGAGCAAGGACTATGCATAGAGAATGTACATAGTGTTAAATTTTAAAAGATTATAATTGCAGGAAATTACAAGCTACTGGTATCTTGAGATTCCCCAGGGATCCGAGAAAGCCTTTGAGACTGTTACCAGGTTTTATTTATCAGGTTGTGAGGCTTAATCAATATTCAGCCCATTTCTACTGTCCTGGCTTATAGGTCATTGGGCCTGGCACTGAACAGACATACTATAAATACAAAGCAATGGTAAAAGAGGAGCTTTCAATCAAGTTGAACGTATAACTCTTTGCTAATGTAAGTGAAATAGACAAATACCAATTCATAATACTTATAAGTGTATTTATACCTTTATATATAAAATTACCAACATAAAGTAGGGCAGCAGTTTTGAAAAACTCCCATTTCACTCATGGTCAGAGTTTTCATAAGCACCTGTGGCATTCATATCTTGATGATTATCAGAGCCATTTTTACTCCAGCAACACAGTTTTTTTTTTTTTTCCCCAAAATAGAGTATAGTCACTACCACTAGACTTATTTTAGAAAGACTATGATTTGGGTCAGCATATGATAAAATCCATGGAGATCCTATCTTAACTCATGACATAACATTCTTACAACACTGACAATGAAACTGAAGAAAAGTTTTTGATGACAAGACAAAAGAAGGAATCAAAAATTAGGCCTGCGCAAGGACTTAAGACTTCACAAAATGCATGTTAACAAGACAGGCTCCAACATAGTTTATCAAATGCACAATATTGGCAGCATACTTATCACAGCAGAGTTAATTGAGCTAATCTTTAATGTGTTGGAATATTTTTAACACCTTAGGGAAGCCCAGTGGAACTGAAGAGGGAGACCCAGGTTTCTCAGATCAACTTCCCCTTTGACTATCATGCTGCATTTCAATAGAAGAAAAGGTTGACTGGTGCCTCTGGTTTTACCTTTCTATAGGTGACAGGCTAAGCCTTGGGGAAACTCTCCAGAAGGCACTATTTTTACTTAAAACAAGATCAAACCAGAAACCTTTTCACATGTGAGTCCTAAAACTGTAAACCGGAACCCTTTCATATGTGATTCCTGAAAGTGTAAACCAAAACCTTTTCACACGTGAATCCTAAAACTATGAACTTAAGATTCTTCCACATGTAACATCTAAAGTATACGCCTATATAAAGGCTGAACCTCCTTTGTTAGACGAGCTTGGTTGTTAGGCACCTATGCCACCTGGCTCCCAACTGAAAGAAATTCCTTCCTCCTGTATTCAGTGTCCCAGTGATCCTTTCCTGTGGCCGCTCCTGCTACAGA
>CAUYQU010008313.1:0-20539 GCA_963574635.1 Cheracebus regulus | reverse complement strand
TGTCTGCTCCCTGCAATTTCCAGCAGTTAAGTGAAAAGCTAATATTGTTTCAAACACACACACACACACACACACACACACACACACACACACAGACACACACACACACACACACACACACACACACACACCCACACACACACACACACACACACACACTTCAGGACACTTGCAGGGGAAGGAGAGGAAGTGTAATAACTACCGAGGAGCACCCTGCAGGGAGGGACAAAGCCACTGGGAGTGCTCAGTTTCTTCGACTGAGTAGCAGGGAGGTACACCAGTGTCTGCTTTCATTCTTTCCTCCTTACATACAAATTATAAATCTTTGTGTCTATAAGTTATTTCATATTAAAACAACAGCATCTACCCTTTGACACAAAAATTTCATTTGTAGGAACTGATCCTACAAATATACTCAAAAAATGGTACAGAGAGAAAGCTTTTCACTAAAGCACAGTCAGGAATGGCAAGCATTTCAAAGTAACCTAAATGCCCTTCAGTAGCAGTAACTTAAGCACAGGACATCTGCTCAGTGGACTATTGATCAGACAGCCACTGAAGAGAAAGAAGGGCTGAGCACAGTGGCTCACACTGTAATCCCAGCACTTTGGGAGACCAGGGTGTGGGGATCGCTTGAGGCCAGGAGTTTCAGACTAGCCTGGGCAACTTAGCAGACCCTGTCTCTACAAAAAAAATAAATAAATAAAAAATCAAAAATAATTAGCTGTGCATGGTGGTGTGCCTGTGGTGACAGGCTGAGTGGGGAGAATCACTTGAACTCAGGAGTTTGAGGCTGCACTCGGCTGAGAGGATGCCACTGTACTCCAGCCTGAATGACAGAGCGAGACCCATCACTTAAAATGAATGAAATAAAAATAAAGAGAAAGAAGAGATCTTTGTATATTTATATGCACGCATCTTTAAAACATATTAAATGACAAACAGCAAGATCAAAAATAGTGTGCAGAGTTGGCAACTGTTCTTTCTCATGTTATTCTACAAATAAACCTTCACTGACTTTCTCCTTGACAGCTCACCACACTGAAAACCAAAATTACTTGGGGTCAATAAATATCATTTAAATTATAATTTCAAAAATTCAGATTATGGAGCGTCATCAGTTCATACTGGAACAATAAGATGAAGGGGTCTCAAAGGAGGGTGATTGGGGTTAGGGTGGAAGAGATTTGATATTATCCATAGAAGTTGGAATTTAAAAAGACTATAAAGGCTTTAACTAAGGTGAAGTGAGAAGAAAGGCAATTAAGTTTTCAAAAATGTAAGGAATCTGACATCTCTAAGGCCCTCCTGGAAAAAAATGCTTGATGTTGAAATACAGCCAGCCAGGTTTCAAATCAAAATAAAGAACCTGGGACAGAGGGAACTATGGTAAGAGAAACGACGGAGAGCAGTAAATCTACATAAACGTGTAAGTGAAAGTAAACAATGGAGGGAATATGGTTATAGAAAATAACTAATAAAATCACCAACAAAACTAAATGAAAAAACAAAACCATAACAAAAACTGGGAGAGAAGAAAAGGAAGTGTTACATAATTTATGTTTCCCAACGTCATAGCAGGTTGCTGACCAGTATCATCTAAAATTGAAACATGAAGTTTTCTTTTTTTTCAAGTTACAGTGATTTCAACTTTTTAATTTTTCTTCTTGAAACAGGGTCTCTCTCACTGTGTCACCTGAGCTGAAGTACAATGGTGCGATCTCGGCTCATTGCCCCCTTGATCTCATGGGCTCAAGGGATCCTCCCACTTCAGTCTCCCCGGTAGCCGGGACTACGGGCGCACATCACCATGCCCAGCTAATTTTTGTATTCTTTTTGAGACAGGGTCTCGCCATGTTGCCCAGGCTGGTCTCACACTCCTGCCTCAGCCTCCCAAAGTGCTGAGATTACAGGCATGAGCCACTGTGACCAGCTGATTCCCACTGCTTATTCTCATATTTTCTCAACCTTTTAGAGAGTTTTTAGAAACCTATTTCTTGGGATAAACAAATATTTTATGTTCAACAATTTCTTATTTCACTTTGGCCTGCTTTTCTAATTTTAAATTGATGTTATTATATTAAACACAACAAACTTACAAAAAAAAAACAGTGTGTATAGTACTATCCCTTAATGAGTAGCTATTTGTCAATCAGGCCCTCTCTCTGTATACACATAGAGGTACACTACGTAGACACTCTTGAATGAATCTCACTCATTGATGGTTATTTCACAATGATGACTGTATGAATTTTTTCTGCTATCTTTGTTCTTTTCTATATTGCTGGAATTTTTCAATAACGAACATATCAGTTGTTTAAAAGTAAAGTTATGCTAAAGAAAACCTTACAGTTTTCAAAAACTACTTCGAGAAACTGAAAGTGACAACCACTACCCAAGAAAAAATTTAAAAATCAAAAAGCAAGGCAAAGTTTGAACAATCAGTAGAGAAAAAGTCAAAGTGTCCATTCAATTGTCAGCAAGTAAAAGACAGGTGAGATTATAGATCACTCCAATTACCATTTAGGCAAAGCACAGAACAAAATGTAAAAATCACAGCTAGAGAAGCCAGGAGCAGTGGCTCATGCCTGTAATCCCAGCACTTTGGGAGGCCAAGGCAGACATATGATCCAAGGTCAGGAAATCGAGACCAGCCTCGCCAACATGTGAAATCTCGTCTCTACTAAAAATACAAAAATAGCTGGGCGTGGTGGTGCGCATCTGTAGTCCCAGCTACTTGGGAGGCTGAGGTGGGAGAATCGCTTGAACCTGGGAGGCAGAGGTTGCAGTGAACTGAGATCGTGTCACTGCTGCACTCCAGCCTGGTCGACAGAGCAAGACTCCTTCTTGAACAAAACAACAACAAAAAATCACAGCTAGTATTGATTAACGTAGTATAATGTTTACATTCCACACATCATCCAAAATCTTTTAAAAAAAAATTGTCTGCAACAATTTTTAGAATCATCACATAAACAGGTTGAGTGAAAATGGCTCAAAAATTAGAATCTATTAAAATAGTCTGCTATTTTTGACTGTTGCTTGGCTGAACTCTCCTTTAAATATTGTAATGAAATGCCACTGAGTCAACTTTTCATTGTCAAGTAATCTGGAACACAGGTACTAGTTGATTAAGCTTAGTGCAACCAAGACATTGCTCCTGCAAGCTGGACACGCTCCTCTCTGCCTCACAAGCCCATGGTGTCTTCAATGCTCAGATCCCAGCTCCCAGCAGTGCAGCCACGCAGCCTAGAAATGAATTACCCACTCCCTCATGTCAGCTCCCTCCCAATTTTTTTCTCTTCCTCTTCTCAGAGAGGCCTTTGACTCTCCAAGTTGAGTTCCAGAATCAGTCAAGGGCTTCCCCCTGGGCAAGAGAGCAAAACCCGGACTCTATTTAAAAAAAAAAAAAAAAAAAATTAGCCAAGTGTGGTCGCACACACCTATAGTTCAAGCTACTTGGGAGACAGGTGAGAGAATCACCTGAGCCCGGGGAGTCACAGCTGCAGTGAACCAGGACTATGCCACTGTACTCCAGACTGGGCGACAGAGTGAGACCTGCCTTACAAAAGAAAAAAAAAATTAAGTGCTAAATGGAAAGATTTTGGAATAGCTATTACCAATTCCAGGAATCTAATCCCAGGCTTAGATCAATGCTCTCCTTCACTCACAAATCTTCAGCATCCAGACTGAAAGAAAGGATACTGAGATAGAGCCCACCAACATTAAAAGAAGAACAAGGGAACACTACAAACAACTTTAAGTTAAAAATGTGACAACACAGATGAAAAATACAAACTCCTTGAAAATCATCACCTTTCAAAATGGACAGAAGTCATAAACCACATAAATGGCCATATATCTGTTAAAGAAACTGAATTTGTAATTTCTGAACTTTTTACAAAGAAAACTACTGCTCCAAACTGTTTCATTAGTGAATTCAACCAAATGCCAAAAAGTAGTAATACCAAACTTATACAACAAACTCCTTAACAGAAAAGAGGGTAAGAGGATCTAGTGCTCATTTTACAGAGCCAGCATAGCTCTGAAAGCAGAATCCAACAAGGTTATTACAAGAAAGGAAAGTAACAAAGTATCCAAGACAAACAAAGATGCAAAAATCTTTACCAAAATTTAATCAAATCTGAAAATATGTAAAAATAAAAATACATTAAAAATAAGTGGATTTTTCCTCCAGGAATGCAACATTGACTCAGCATTCCAAAACTGGTATAATTCATTACATTTGCTGATTAAAGAAGAAAAAGCAATGGTCATCATAAAAGATGCAGAAAAAGTATTAGCCAATATCATAAAAAGTTCTCAGCAAATCAGGAAAAGAAAAGGAGACTGCTCCATCTCATAAAGAACATTTACAATCTCTCCTCCCGCCGCCCCAGGTGCCAAAAGGAAGGCCAAAGGGAAGAAGGTGGCTCCAGCCCCCTACTGTCATGAAGAAGCAGGAGGCTGAGGAAGTGGTGAATCCCCCGTTTGAGAAAAGGCCTAAGAACTTTGGCACTGCACAGGACATCCAGCCCAAAAGAGACCTCACCTGCTTTGTGAAATGGCCCCGCTATATCAGGTTGCAGCAGCAGAGAGCCATCCTCTACAAGAAGCTGAAAGTACCTCCTGCGATTAACCAGTTCACCCAGGCCCTAGACCGCCAAACAGCTACCAAATGGCTTAAGCCAGCCCCCAAGTACAGACCAGAGACAAAGCAAGAGAAGCAGCACAGGCTGTTGGCCTGGGCTGAGAAGAAAGCTGCTGGCAAAGGGGATGTCCCCACTAAGAGACCACCTGTAGTTAACACCATCACGACCGTCGAGGAGAACAAGAAAGCTCAGGTGGTGGTGACTGCTCACAACATGGATGCCATCGAGCTGGCTGTCTTCTTGCCTGCCCTGTGTCATAAAATGGGGGTCCCTTACTGCATTATCAAGGGGAAGGCTAGACAGGGACGTCTAGTCTACAGGAAGACCTGCACCACTGTCACCTTCACACAGGCTAACTCGGAAGACAAAGGTGCTTTGGCTAAGCTGGTGGAAGCTATCAGGACCAATTACATCAACAGATACGATGAGATCCGCTGTCACTGTGGAGGCAATGTCCTGGGTCCCAGGTCTGTGGCTCCCACCATCAAGCTCCGAAAAGGCAAAGGCTGAAGAACTTGCCACTAACCTGGGTTAAATGGACACTGTTCAGTTTTCTGTACATAATTAATATAATACAAATTTTCCTTAAAAAAAAAAAAGTCTATAAAACTACAGCCAACACTGTATGTAATGATACTAAACATATTCCTCCTGAAGTTGAGTACCAGGGAAGGTTGTCTGCTCACATCACTCTATAGAACACTGTCACTGGTGGTCCTGACCAATGTAGTAAGGCAAGAAAAAGGGCACAGACATAGAGAAAAAGTGTATAGACAATCATGACTGTATGACTGGTTTGCAGACAACACAAAGGACTCTATGAAAATATCTATGAAACTTAATAAATAAAATTAACAAAGTCTCTGGGTACGAGGCCAACATACAAAAGTCAATTGTATTTTATAGAAACAGAAAATGGACTTAAGAAAAGAAAAAAGAAACAAAAGTCAATTGTATTTCTACATAGTTACAACAGGGCCTAACTTGAAAATGGAGTGAAACATAAATTTTATCTCTAATTTCAGGAAAAAAATTAAGCATCTAGAAATAAACTGAACAAAAGGCATAAAGATATCCTCAGTGAAAATTAGAAAACATTGCTGGGATACATTAACTTTAAAAAGATGGAGAGAGATACCGTGCCCATAGGTCAGAAAAGGGGTCAGAAAACATTTTCTGTAAAGGACCACATCATAAATATTCTGGGCTCTGTCACAAGTACTGTCATGGTAGCATGAAAGCAGCCAATACATAACAATAAGCATGGCTATGTCCCAATTAAAACTTTATTTACAAAACAGGTGTGGTGCCAGGAGCAGGAATGAGCATGACTCTGTCCCAATTAAAACTGTGTTTACAAAACAGGTGTGGTGCCAGGTGTGGTGGCTCACGCCTGTAATCCCAGCACTTTGGGAGGCTAAGGAGAAAGGATCATTTGAGGCCAAGAGTTCAAGGCAAGCCTGGGCAACACAGCAAGACCCTGTCACTACAGAAAGTTTTTAAATTAAAAATAAATAGGTGTGGCCTCAAGGAACGAGAAACAAGAACAAACCAAACCCAAGCTCAGCAGAAGAAAGGAAATAACCAAGATCAGAGCAGAACTAAATGAAATTGAAACAAAAAAAAAATACAAAAGATAAATGAAACAAAAAGCTGGTTCTTTGAAAAGATAAAGTTGATAGACCATTAGCAAGACTAAGCAAGGAAAGAGGAGAGAAAATTGAAATGACCTCATTAAGAAACAACTGACACCACTGAAATACAAAACAGTGTTTGAGGCTACTAAGAACACCTTTACTCACATAATTTAGAACACCTAGAAGACATGGATATATTCCTGGAAAAATGCAATCCTCGTAGCTTAAATCAGGAAGAATTAGATACCCTGAACAGACCAATAATAAGCAGCAAGACTGAAATGGTAATTAAAAGATTACCAATAAAAAAAAAAGTCCAAGATCAGATGGATTCACAGCAGAATTCTACCAGACATTCAAAGAAGCATTTGTACCAATCCTTTTGACACTAATCCACAAGACAGAGAAAGAGGGAATCCTCCCTAATTCATTTTATGAAGCCAGCATCACCCTAATACCAAAACCAGGAAGGACATAACCAAAAAAGAAAACTACAGACCAATGTTCCTGATGAACACAGACACTAACAAAATACTAGCTAACATAGATGCTTAACAAAATACTAGCTAACCAGATCCAACAGCATATCAAAAAGATAATCCACGATCAAGTGGGTTTCTTACCAGCAATGCAGGGATGGTTTAACATACGCAAGTCAATAAATGTGATGCACCACATAAACAGAATTAAAAACAAAAATCACATGATCATCTCACCAGATGCAGAGAAAATAGTGGACAAAATCCAGCATCCCTTGATGATTAAAACTCTCAGCAAAATCGGCATACAAGGGACATACCTCAATATAATAAAAGCCACCTATAACAAATCCACAGCCAACATAATACTGAATGGGGAAAAGCTGAAAGAATTCCTACTGAGAACTGGAACAAGACGAGGATGCCCACTCTCACCACTCCTCTTTAACGTAGGAAGTCCTAGCCAGAGCAATCAGACAAGAGAAAGAAATAAAGGGCATCCAAATTGGTAAAGAGGAAGCCAAACTGTCACTGTTTGCTGACGATATGATTGTTTGCCTTGAAAGCTCTAAGGACTCTTCAACAAAGCTCCTAGAACTGATTAAAAAAAAATTCAGCAAAGTTTCTGGATACAAGATTAATGTACACAAATCTCTTCTATACACCAACAGCGACCAAGGAGGGGGTCAAATCAAGAACTCAACCCCTTTAACAGCTGCAAAATAAAATACTTAGGAATATACCTAACCAAGGAGTCGAAAGACCTCTACAAGGAAAACTACAAAACACTGCTGGAAGAAATCACCGATGACACAAACAAATGGAAACACATCCAATGCTCATGATGTATAGAATCAATATTGTGAAAATGACCATACTGCCAAAAGCAATCTACAAGTTCAAAGCAATCCCCATCAAAATACTACCATTATTCTTCACAGAATTAGAAAATATTCTAAAATTCATATGGAACCAAAAAAAAAAAAAAAAAAAAAAAAACCTACATAGCCAAAGCAAGACAAAGCTAAAAGAGCAAATCTGCAGGCATCATACTACCTGATTTCAAACTATAAGGCCATAGTCACCAAAACAGCGTGGTACCAGCATAAAAATTGGCACATAGACCAATGGAACAGAATAGAGAACCCAGAAATAAGCCCAAATACTTAGAACCAAATGATCTCTGAAAAAGCAAACAAAAACAAAGTGGGGAAAGGACGCCCTTTTCAACAAATGGTGCTGGAATAATTAGCTAGCCACATGTAGGAGAATGAAACTGGATCCTCATCTCTCACCTTATACAAAACTCAGCTCAAGACAGATTAAGGACTTGAATCTAAGACCTGAAACTATAAAAATGCTAGAAGATAACATTGAAAAACCCTTCTAAACACTGGCTTAGGCAAAGATTTCATGACCAAGAACCCAAAAGCAAATGCAATAAAAACAAAGATAAATAGCTGGGACTTAATTAAACTAAAGAGCTTTTGCACAGCAAAAGAACAGTCAGCAGAGTAAACAGACAACCCAGAAAGTGGGAGAAAATCTTCACAATCTATACATCCAACAAAGGACTAATACCCAGAATCTACAATGAACTCAAATCAGTAAGAAAAAAACAAACAATCCCATCAAAAAGTGTGCTAAGGACATCAATACACAATTCTTAAAAGAAGATACACAAATGACCAAGAAACATATGAAAAAACACTCAATGTCAATAATGATCAGGGAAATGCAAATCAAAGCCACAATGTGATACCACCTTACTCCTACAAGAATGGCCATAATAAAAAAATCAAAACACAATCGATGTTGGCATGGATGCTGTGGTCAGGGAACACTTCTACACTGCTGGTGGGAATGTAGACTAGCATAGCCGTATGGAAAACAGTGTGTACCTTCCTTAAAGAACTAAAAGGAGAACTACCATTGATCCAGCAACCCCACTCCTGGGTATCTACCGAGAGGAAAGGAAGTCATTACACATAAAACATGCTTGCACATGCATGTTTACAGCAACACAGTTCACAACTGCAAAATTGTGGGACCTACCCAAATGCCCATTAATCAACGAGTGGATAAAAAAACTGTGGCACATATATATGATGGAATACTCCTCAGCCATAACAAGAAATGAATTAACAGCATTTGCAGCAACCTGGATGAGATCAGCGACTATCATTCTAAGTGAAGTAACTCAGGAATGGAAAATCAAATACTGTATGTTCTCACTGATATGTGGGAGTTAAGCTATGAGGACGCAAAGGCATAAGAATGACACAATGGACTTTGGGGACTTCGGGGGAAGAGCAGAAGAGAGGTAAGGGATAACATACTACAAATAGGGTGCAGTGTATACTGCTTGGGTGATGGGTGCACCAAAATCTCACAATCACCACTAAAGAACTTACTGATATAACCAGACACCACCTGTACCCCAATAACCTATGGAAAAATAAAAATCAATAAATGAAAATAAATAGGTATGGGACAGATTTGGCCCATGAGCCATCATTTGCTAACCCCTGAGAAGAATGAAATATAAAGATGTCCCTTCTTCTCCAAATGACCCATAGAGTCAATGTATTCCAATAAAAAACCCAGAGGCTTTTTAGTGGATACTAAGAAGTTGGTAATAAAATTTACATGGAAATATAAGGGTCCTAGAAGAGCCAAAACAATCGTGAAACAATCCTGGAAATGAAAAACAAAGTTACAGCAATGTACACTACCCAGAGAGTGGGAGAAAATCTTCACAATCTGTACATCCAACAGAGGACTCATGCCCAGAATCTACAACAAACTCAAACAAATAAGATTTTAAGACTTACTGTAAAGATATAATAACCATGACAGCAGAGCATTGGGTAAAAAACAGATTAATACAACAGGGTCCAGAAACAGTCCTACACATACGGCCAACTGCTTTTTTTATAATGGTGCTAAGATAATACAAAGTGAAGAATACAAGAAGACAGTCTTTCATTTTATTTTTATTTATTTTTATAGAGATGAGGTTTCTCCATGTTGGTCACCTCAGTCTCCCAAAGTGCTGGGATTACAGGCGTGAGCCACGGCACCCACCATGAATATAGTCTTTTCAACAAATGGTAACGAACAACTAAATATCTGTATGGAAAACAACTGAATGTTGGCCTACCTCTCACATGAAAACCAAAATCAACTTAAGATAGTGATCTAAAAGTAAAGACGAAAACTGTAAGGCACCTCAAAGAAAACACAGAGTATTTTTACAAAGTGAAAGGTAACCAATGACTTCTCAGAAAAGACACAAAAAGTTCTAAGCATAAATGAAAAAGTGAATAAACTAGGCTTCAAAATGGAAAACTCCTCATAAAAGACCTATTGAGAAAATGAAAAGGCTTTAACAAAAACTGGGGAAACAAACATTCAAAATACACGGTTATATCCAGATTACATAAAGAACTACAAATCAATAAAACCCAATTAAAAAAAAAAAAAACAATTTGATCAGACATTTTCCAAAGAGGAATGCATGGCCAGTAAACATATGAAAATACACTTAAGATCACCAGTTACTAGGGAAATCCAAACTAACAATACAATGATACTAGTACATACCCATTAGAATGGCTATAATTAAAAAAGAATAACACTATAAAATGTTGTAATATGGTACAACCATGGAAAGCATTTGGTAGTTTTGCAAACATTAAACTTATGATATAACTCACTGATTACACTCCTAGTACACACACACACACACACACACACACACACACACACACTTTTTTTTTTTTGAGATGGAGTTTCACTCTGGCTGCCCAGGCCGGAGTGCAGCAGCACCATCTCGGTTCACTGAAACCTCCACCTCTCCCAGGTTCAAGTGATTCTCCTGCCTCAGCCTCTCAAGTAGCTGAGATTACAGGCACACGCCACCACACCTGGCAACTTTTCATATTTTCAGTAGAGACGGGGTTTCACCATGTTGGCTAGCTGGTCTTGAACTTCTGACCTCAGGAGATCCACCCGCCTCAGCCTCCCAAAGTGCTGGGATTATAGGCATGAACCACTGTGCCCAGCCACTCCTAATATATTTATATTCATAATAAATGAATAGGCCAGGCACATACAAACTACACAGTTTATTATAAATATAATAAAATTTAATAATAATATTTATATTTTGAATTCCAGGCTTTTATTGAATCCCAGGCATTGTAAAAATATAATGTTTAGGCTGGGCGCAGTGGCTGATGCCTGTAATCCCAGCACTTTGGAGGCCGAGGCAGGTGGATTACCTTAGGTCAGAAGTTAGAGACCTGCCTGGTCAACATGGTGAAACCCAGTCTCTCCCGAAAATACAAAAATTAGCTGGGCGTGCTGGCAGTGCACCTGTAGTCCCAGCTACTCGGGAGGCTGAGGGATGAGAATCCCTTGAACCTAGGAGGCAGAGGTTGCAGTGAGCTGAGATCACACCACTGCACTCCAGCATGGGCGACAAGAGCAAAATTGCATTTCAAAAAAATAATTAAATAAAAAATTATATATAAAATTATATATATATATATATATGTTTATATTTTGAATCCCAGGTTGAATTTCTCTTATTTGAAATGCTCGGGACCAGAAGTGTTTCGGATTTTGGAATGTTTGCAACATACTTACCGGTTGGACATCCCTAATCTGAAAATCTGAAATGCTGCAACGAACATTTCCTTTGGGCATAACCTCTGAGCATCATCTCAGTGCTCAAAAAGTTTCAGATTTTGGAGCATTTCAGATTTTCAGACTGGGCTGCTCAACCTGCACCACAAACTACTGAACTGTACACTTTAGAAGGGTTAATTTTATGATAGGTGAATTCTATCTCAATTTCTAAAAACAAAGTATTTCACTTCTGAGATTAAAACAATTCCTAATATTCTTTAATGTACTGCAGGTACCAGTGGCATTTGTGTAGACTAACACCTTTAATGCACTAAAGCAATAATAACACGTTTTTAAACACTAAGAAATTGCCAAATTTCAAAAAAGGCACATTATAACAATAAAGGCCGATTCCTAATTGCCAAGCATATCAATTAATCCCTTCTTCCTCACTGATAGGATCTGGTTTTGTTTAGTGTTGCAACATGCTCAGTTGTAAAGTTTTTTCTTCCTTTGTCCTCACTGTAGTTAGCAAAGCTGCATTTATGGTGTCAACGTCATTGTATAAAAATGAAACAAACCAAAATGAACAAAAAATGAAAACCAGAGTAGCTGCATGATCCTATTCTGGCCAATGACATATAAATAGAAACTACTGATGGAAACTGCAAGAAAGCTCCTGTTTCCCCAGTAAAAGAGGGACAGACTCAGCCGATACTCCCCTCTTGCCCTTTGACCTTTCCCCTTTCCTGCTTAGGATTTGGACAAATGACTGGTGGTGCAGCAACTGCCTTGTGGCCTTGAGCATGCGAGTTAAACCACAGGGGGCTGGAGTGGAAACTATGAAGAGACTTCCTTAGGCAACAAAACCAACCCTGGACAGCCTATTTCTTAACTCCTTCTAATGACGGAAAAGCAAAATCCTGAACTGGTTAAGCCATTATAGATGGGATTCTGTTACATGCATGCCAATACAACCTTGTTAGAATGATCAACACAATACATGAAAAACATACACCATTACTGTTTACTGACAACTATATTAATGTATCAGTTAATTCAAAAGCAAAACGACAGAACATACCTTAACAGCAGTATTTGGTTTCATACCACATCGGTAAGTATTGGCTATCTGTGGAGTAAGCTGGATTTCCTTGGTAAGCTGCCTCCATTTTCCACACTCAGGTTTTGTACACTGAACCTAGATGGGAGGTATCAAGTCAGGATCAACAAGTGAGCTCATCTTCAGTTACCATTTCTATCCTCCACCACTTGGCCATCTTCTCCAATCTTTTAGCAATCCTAAGTATTTTCTCTCCTCTTTGCATCACCATCATCTATATAATCCACTTTCACCCCATTAGGGTAATTTCTGATGTAATACTTCCTCAGGGTGAGGAAAGTGCCAAGGTGATATGAGCACTGCTGTCAGAAAGCTTTTCCAGCTCCAACCTAAAGAAACAATCGGGGCCAGGCGTGGTGGCTCCAATCTGTAATCTCAGCACATTGGGAGGTTGAGGCGGGTGGATCACTTGAACCCAGGAGTTTCAGACTAGCCTGAGCAACATAGTGACACCCCATTTCTACAAAAAATACAAAAAGTACATGGGTGTGGTGGTATATGCCTGTAGTCCCAGCTACTCAGAACGCTGAGGTAGGAGCATGACTTGAGCCTGGGGAGGTCAAGGCTGCATGAGCTGAGATTACACCAATGCACTCCAGCCTGGGCAACAGACTGAGACCCCATCTCACAAAAAAGGAACAATCAGCATAAAATAAATTGAAATTTACTTTCATTTAGTCAAAAAGTATGCACACTAAATGCAATGTGGTATGCTGCATTGGATTCTGGAACAGTAAAAGAATATTAGTGAGGAATCTGATGAAATCCAAATAAAGCCTACAGTTATTAGTGCTATGCCAAAGTTAATTTCTTACTTTGACAAATAATCATGGTAAATAAGATGGAAACATCAAGGGAAGCTGCATGAAGGATATATAGAAACTCTCTGTACTATCTTAGCAACTCTGTAAATTTAAAATGATTCCAGACCGGGCGCAGTGGATCACACCTATAATCCCAGCATTTTGGGAGGCCAAGGCAGGCAGATCACCTGAAGTCAGGAGTTCAAGACCAGCCTGGCCAACATGGTGAAACCCCGTCTCTACTAAAAACATAGAAAATTAGCTGGGCGTTGTGGTGCATTCCTGTAGTCTCAGCTACTCAGGAGGCTGAAGGAGGAGAATCGCTTCAGCCCAGGAGGTGGAGGCTGCAGTGAGCTGAGATCGTGCCACTGCACTCCAGCCTGGGTGACTCCATCTCAAAAAAATAAATAAATAAAAAATGATGATTCCAAAATAAACTTTATTTGTTTAAAGTATGCAGATATCCATACACAAAAGAATGAAGTTAGACCCCCTGCTTTACACATACACAAATATTAATTCAAAATGGATCAAATACCTAAACATAAGCACTCAAACAACACAACTCTTAGGAAACAAAGTAAACCTTTAAGACCTGGAATTTGGCAATGAATTCTTTGTGACGACACCAAAAGCAACAAAGGGAAAAAACGGATAAATTGAACTTCCTCAAAATTAAAACCTTTTGTGCATCAAAGGGCTCTACCAAAGTAAAAAGACAACCTATAGGGAAAAAATACTTGCAAATCATAGATATAATAAGGGTTTAGCATCCAAAATATATAAAAGGGCTGGGCACAGTGGTTCACGCCTGTAATCTCAGCACTTTGGGAGGCTGAGGCAGAGGGATCACCAGAGGTCAGGAGTTCGAGACCTGCCTGGCCAACATGGGGAAACTCCGTCTCTACTAAAAATAGAAAATTAGCCGGCCATGGTGGTGGGTGCCTGTAATCCTAGCTACTTGGAAGGCGGAGTTGGAAGAATCACCTGAATCTGGAATGCGGAGGGTGCAGTGAGCAAGAGATCACGCCACTGCACTCCAGCCTGGGCGACAAGAGAAAAATTTCATCTAAAAAAACAAAAAAAAAGAAGTTTATATGCATAATTCTTACAACTCAACTGCAAAATGACAAACATTGGGCAAAGGAAGGCCGGGTGAGGTGGCTCACACACCTGTAATCTCAGCACTTTGGAAGGGTGAGGTGGGCAGATCACCTGAGGTCAGGAGTTTGAGACCAGCCTGGCCAACACAGTGAAACCCCATCTCTACTAAAAATACAAAAATTAGCCCAGCGTGGTGGTGCACACCTGTAATCCCAGCTATTCGGGAGGCTGAGGCAGGAGAATGGCTTGATCCCAGAAGGCATAGGTTGCAGTGAGCCGAGATCTCACCACTGTACTCCGGTCAGGGTGACAGAATGAGACGTCACCCCAAAAACAAAACAAAACAAAAATGGGCAAAGGATGTTAACAGATAGTTCTCCAAAGATATACAAATGGACAACAAGCATATGAAAGGTTGCATTAGTCATTAGGGAAATGCAAATTAAAACCACCATGAGATACCACTTCAAATCTGTGGAGAAATCAGAACCCTCATACACTACAGACAGGAATGAAAAATAGTACAGGAGCTACGGGAAAAAAGTTTGTCCCTCAAGAAGTTAAACATATAATTACCATATACGATCCAGCAATTCTATTTTTAGGGACATACCCAAGAATTGTAAGCAGGTATTCAAACAAATACTTGTACAAGAAGGTTCACGGCAGCACTATTCACAATTGTTAAGTGGCTGAAATGATCTAGATGTCCATCAATAGATGAATGCTTAAAAAAACTGTGGCATATCCATCCAATGGAATATTATTCACCCATAAAAAAGAATAAAGTGCTGACACATCCTACAGTGGATAGGAACCTCAAAAACATTATGCTAGGTGAAAAAGACAGGATACAAAAGGTCACATGTTGCACAATTCCATTAACATGAAACATCCAAAATAGGTAAATCCATAAACACAGAAAGCAGATTAGCAGTTACCAGGAACTGGTGGTAGGAAGAATTAGGGCTTCCCTTGCGGATGATGAAAATACTTGCGAAGAGGAAAGATCCAAGATGGCTGAATAGAAACAACTCTAGAGTGCAGTTCCCAGCAAGAAGAACACAGAGGGTGAGCGATCACCGCATTTCCAAACAAGTTTTTACTGCCCACAGACCAGGAGATTCCTGGGCTGAAAAGCACCACGAGTTTCCAGCACAGCTGTTTCAGCAGGCGCTGTGGGTCGCCACACAAAAACTCACACAAATACGGGCGGCCATTTCAACAGGCACCCAGAATGCCTGGGATACAGAGCCACTCACTTAACTGAAAAAAAAGGGGGCTGAAACAGGGAGCCTGGTGATCTGGCTCAGTGGGTCCCACCCCCAACAAAGACCAGCAATCTCAAACACTCTAGTTTGAGAGTTTTACAGCAAGTCCAGCTGGACCCGGGACAGTCCAGCTCAGTGGGGGGAAGGGTGTCAGTCCGCCACTACCAAGGCAGTCCACCACTATCGAGGCAGTTCTAACAGAAAGTTCACACAGCAGCAAGGCAGAGCCCACAGCAGCTCAGTAATGCCTCTGCTGGCAGACTGTGGCTAGACTACCACCTTGCTGGGCAGGGCATCTCTGTAAAAAGGCAGGAGCATGTCAGGAACTTATAAATAAGGCCCCACCTTCCCAGGATAGAGCACCTGGGGAAAAGGGTGTTTATGAATTCTGCTGCAACAGGCTTAAACGTACATGCCCAGAAGCTCTAAATGGAACAACGGAGCTCCCAGCTCAGCACTTGAGCTCCTATAAGGGACAGACTGTCTCCTCAAGCAGCTCCCTGACCCCTGTATATCCAAACAGACACTCGTAAAGGAGAGATCAGGCTGACATCTGGTGGGTGCCATTCTGGGATGAAGATAACAGAAGAAGAAACTGGCAGCAACCCTTACTGTTTTGCAGCTGCTGCAGGTGAGCCCCAGGCAAGCAGGGTCTGGAGTGGACCTCCAGCAGGCCTACAGCAGAGAGGCCTGACGGTTAGAAGGAAAACTAAAAAACAGAAATAATTTCAGCGTCAACAAAAAGGACGTCCACTCAGAGACCCTATCCGAAAGTAACCAACTACAAAGACGACAGGTAGATAAATCCACAAAGATGGGAAGAAACCAGCACAAAAAGGATGAAAACACCAAAAACCAGAATGCCTCTCCTCCTCAAAGGGATCACAACCCCACACCAGAAAAGGAACAAAGCTGGACAGAGAATGAGTCTGATGAATTGACAGAAACAGGCTTCAGAAAGTGAGTAATAACAAACTTCTCTGAGCTAGAAGAACATGTTCTAACCCAATGCAAAGAAACTAAGAACCTTGAAAAAAGGTTTGATGGAATGCTAACAAGAATAAACAGCTTAGAGAGAAATATAAATGAACTGATGGAGCTGAAAAACACAACACGAGAACTTCGCAAAGCATACACAAGTTTCAACAGCCGAATCGACCAAGCAGAAGAAAGGATATCAGAGATCGATGACCAACTCAATGAAATAAAACAAGAAGGCAAGATTAGAGAAAAAAGAGTGAAAAGAAATGAACAAAGCCTCCAAGAAACATGGGATTATGTGAAAAGACCTAATTTACATTTGATAGGTATACCTGAATGTGACGGAAAAAATAAATCCAAGCTGGAAAACACTCTTCAGGATATTATCCAGAAGAACTTCCCCAACCTAACAAGGGAGGCCAACATTCAAATCCAGGAAATACAGAGAACACCACAAAGATATTCCTCAAGAAGAGCAACCCCAAGGCACATAATCATCAGATTCACCAGGGTTGAAATGAAGGGAAAAATGCTAAGGGCAGCCAGAGAGAAAGGTTGGGTTACCCACAAAGGGAAGCCCATCAGACTCACAGCGGATCTCTCTACAGAAACCCTACCAGCCAGAAGAGAGTGGGGGCCAATATCCAACATCCTCAAAGAAAAGAACTTTCAGCCTAGAATTTCATATCCAGCCAAACTAAGCTTCATAAGCGAAGGAGAAATAAAATCCTTTATGAACAAGCAATTGCTGAGAGATTTTGTCACCACCAGACCTGCCTTACAAGAGCTCCTGAAAGAAGCACTAAACATAGAAAGGAACAACTAGTACCAGCCACATACCAAATGGTAAAGAGCATCGACACAATGAAGAAACCGCATCAACTAACAGCAAAACAACTACCTAGCATCAAAATGGCAGGATCAAATTCACACATAACAATAGTAACCTTAAATGTAAATGGGCTAAACGCCCCAATCAAAAGACACAGACAGGCAAACTGGATAAAAAGTCAAAACTCATTGGTGTGCTGTATTCAGGAAACCCATCTCACATGCAAGGACATACATAGGCTCACAACAAAGGGATAGAGGAAGATTTACCAAGCAAATAGAGAGCAAAAAAAAAGCAGGAGTTGTAATCCTAGTCTCTGATAAAACAGACTTTAAACCAACAAAGATCAAGAGACACAAAGAAGGGCATTACATAATGGTAAAAGGATCAATGCAACAAGAAAAGCAAATGATCCTAAATATATACACACCCAATACAGGAGCACCCAGACACTAAAGCAAGTTCTTAATGACTACAAAGAGACTTAGACTCCCACACAATAATAGTGGGAGACATTAACACCCCACTGTCAATATTAGACAGATCAATGAGACAGAAAATTAACACGGATATCCAGGACTTGAACTCAGATCTGGACCAAGCAAACCTAATAGACATCTATAGAACTCTCCACCCCAAATCCACATTATATACATTCTTCTCAGCACATTGCACCTACTCTAAAACTGACCACATAATTGGAAGTAAATCACTCCTCAGCAAATGCAAAAGAACGGAAATCATAACAAACAGTCTCTCAGACCACAGTGCAATCAAATTAGAACTCAAGATTAAGAAATCAGCTCAGAACCGCACAACTTCATAGAAACTGAACAACTGGCTCTTGAATGCTGACTGGATAAACAATGAAAAGAAAGCAGAAGTAAACATGTTCTTTGAAATCAATGAGAATGAAGACAAAATGTACCAGAATCTCTGGGACACATTTAAATCAGTATCTAGAGGAAAATTTATAGCAATAAATACCCGTATGAGAAGCAAGGAAATATCTAAAATTGACATCCTATCATCAAAATTGAAAGAGCTAGAGGAGCAAGATCAAAAAAATTCAAAAACTAGCAGAAGACAAGAAATAACTAAGATCAGAGCAGAACTGAAGGAGATAGAGACACAAAAAAACCCTTCAAAAAAATCAATATATCCAGGAGTTGGTTTTTTAACAAGATCAACAAAATAGGCTGCTAGCCAGATTAATAAAAAAGAAAAGAGAGAAGAATCAAATTGATGCAATAAAAAATGATAAAGGGGATATCACCACTGATTCCACAGAAATACAAACTACCATCAGAGATTACTACAAACAACAATACACACATAAACCAGTAAACCTGGAAGAAATGGATAAATTCCTGGACACTTGCACTCTCCCAAGCCTAAACCAGGAAGAAGTTGAAACCCTGAATAGACCAATAACAAGGGCTGAAGTTGAGGCAGCAATTAATAGCCTACTAACCAAAAAAAACCCAGGTCCCAATGGGTTCACAGCTGAATTCTACCAGACATACAAAGAGGAGCTGGCACCATTCCTTCTGAAACTATTCCCAACAATCCAAAAAGAGGGAATCCTTCCCGAATCATTTTATGAGACCAACATTATCCTGATACCAAAACCCCGCAGAGACTCAACAAAAAAAAAAAGAAAACTTCAGGCCAATATCCATGATGAACATAGATGCAAAAATCTTCAATAAAATACTGGCAAACCGATTGCAACAGCACATCAAAAAACTTATCATGATCAAGTAGGCTTCATCCCGGGGATGCAAGACTGGTTCAGCATACGCAAGTCTATAAACGTAATCCACCACATAAACAGAACCAAAGACAAAAACTACATGATCATCTCAATTGACGCAGAGAAGGCCTTTGACAAAATTCAACAGTCCTTTATGCTAAAAACTCTCAATAAACTAGTTATCGATAGAACATCTCAAAATAATAAAAGATATTTACAACAAACCCACAGCCAATATCATACTGAATGTGCAAAAACTGGAAGCATTCCCTTTGAAATCTGGCACTACACAAAGATGTCCTCTCTCACCACTCCTACTCAATATAGTATTGGAAGTTCCAGCCAGAGCAATTAGGCAAGAAAAAGAAATAAAGAGTATTCAAATAGCAAAGGAGGAAGTCGAATTGTCTCTATTTGCAGACAACACCACTGTATATTTAGAAGACCCCATCATCTCAGCCCAAAATCTCCTGAAACTGATAAGCAGCTTCAGCAAAGTCTCAGGATATAAAATCAATGTGCAGAAACCACAGGCATTCCTATACACCAATAACACACTAAAAGAGAACCAAATCAAGAGCAAACTCCCATTCACAATTGCTACAAAGAGAATAAAATACCTAGGAATACAACTAACAAAGAATGTAAAGGACCCTTCAAGGAAAACTACAAACCACTGTTCGAGGAAATAAGAGAGGACACAAACAAATGGAGAAACATTCCATGCCCATGGTTAGGAAAAATCAATATTGTGAAAATGCCCATACTGCCCAAAGTAATTTACAGATTCAACACTACCCCATCAAGCTACCTATGACCCTCTTCACAGAACTGTGAAAAACCACCTTAAACTTCATATGGAACCAAAAGAGAGCCTGCATAGTTATGACAATACTAAGCAAAAAGCACAACGCTGGAGGCATCACACTACCAGACTTCAAACTATACTACAAGGCTACAGTAATCAAAACAGCTTGGTCCTAGTACCAAAACAGAGATAGACCAATGGAACAGAACAGAGGCCTCAGAGGCAAAGCCACACATCTACAATCATCTGATCTTTGACAAACCTGACAAAAACAAGCAATGGGGAAAGGATTCTCTGTTTAATAAATGGTGTTGGGATAACTGGCTAGCCATGTGCAGAAAACAGAAACTGGACCCCTTCCTGACACCTTACACTAAAATTAACTCCAGATGGATTAAAGACTTAAACATAAGACCTAACACCATAAAAACCCTAGAAGAAAACCTAGGCAAAACCAT
>CAUYQU010008312.1:0-18376 GCA_963574635.1 Cheracebus regulus | reverse complement strand
CCCAGCAATCCCATTACTAGGTATATACCCAAAGGATTATAAATCGTTCTATTATAAAGACACATGCACATGTATGTTCATTGCGGCACTGTTAACAATAGCAAAGACTTGGAACCAACCCAAATGCCCATCAATGATAGATTGGATAAAGAAAATGTGACACATATACACTATGGAGTACTATGCAGCCATAAAAAAGGATGGGTTCATGTCCTTTGTAGGGACATGGATGAAGCTGGAAACCATCATTCTCAGCAAACTGACACAAGAACAGAAAACCAAACACCTCATGTTCTCACTCATAAGTGGGTGATGAACAATGAGAACACATGGACACAGGGAGGGGAGCATCACACACTGGGGCCTGTTGGGGGGTGGAAGGAATAGGGGAGGGATAGCAGGGGGTGGGGGGATTGGGGAGGGATAACATTAGGAGAAATACCTAATGTAGATGAGCAGGGGGATGGTGCAGCAAACCACCATGGCATGTGTATACCTATGTAACAATCCTGCACAATCTGTACATGTACCCCAGAACTTAAATTATAATTTGAAAAATTAATGTTCCAAAGAAAGAAAGGAAGGAAAGAAGGAAGGAGAAAAAAGAAGGAAAGAAAAAAAGACAAAAGACAGAAGGGAAGAAAGAAAGAAAAGCAGATGTCATGATTGGATTAGATATATGAGAAATTTATCTGGGGGAAGAGAGAGCAGGACAGCCTCTGACTGCGATGCAGTTCAGATGCCTGCAGAAGGAAGAAAGGAAGAAATCAGTATTGGGTAGGAAGAGTCCAGGACTATCTTGCAGTTCCATGGAAGAGTTGACAGGCAAATGGGAAGACTTCAGGCCAACATCACTCACTGGAGGAATCCTGTGTCTCACAGTCATGGGCTTGCATTAGTAGTCCCACCACGCACCATCAGAAAGAGCCCACAGAAAGCTTCACACAAGCACAGCGGTAGATCTACAGAGGCAGCAGCTAAAGCCACTAGTGACCTGTACTCCTTAGAGCAGGAGTTCTGAAAAGTGCATTTCCATGAAAGCCACCATTATCATTTGAAGAGGAAATGAAGGTAAATGTTTAAGGCAACGTGTTTAATAAGTCTAGTTTATTCTCACGGGGTGTGGTGGTTCATGCCTGTAATCCCAGCACTTTGGGAGGTTGGGGTGGGCAGATCACCTGAGGTCAGCAGTTCGAGACCACCCTGACCAACATGGTGAAACCCCGTCCCTACCAAAAATACAAAAATTAGCTGGGCGTGGTGGCATGCTCTGGTAGTCCCAGGTACTCGGGAGGTTGAGGCAGGAGAATTGCTTGAACCCGGGAGGCAAGTCTAGTTTATTTTCAACAACTATAACCTGCCTTCCACCCCTACTACTACATTAAAATTGTTGTTGGTCTAGTTAGCGATGAACTTCTGGGTTACTAAATATAATCGTTATTATTAAAATTATTAATTATTAATGACCCCTCAGAGAGAAGTGCAAAGGAGAGAGAGGACAAAATAAGAAAAGAGATAAAAGATTGGGAGGTAGCGGTATTGAGGAAGCTGGAGAAAGGGGCATATGCATATAAAAGAGGCAGAAAGGAGATAAAGGAACAGAAATTTTGGAGAAAGAACAGAGACGGGTAAAAAAGATTTCTATCAAGTTTTGCTCAGTAGTATGCAATTGCCCCTTCGTCTCTCCCACAGAATCCTCAGTAAAATTCTGTGTTATTCATTGATAATATTGGAGTTGGTTTTGACAGTTATTTGGGACACCCATTGCCCAGGGATTCACCGCATAGAGAGTATAAGGGAGGATAGAGAATGTAGGGAGTCCAGTTGCCTCCGTTACTCACAGGCCTCATCAATTCTCTGCAGCCTGTATTACCGGTCACCTTTCTCCTCTACTTATAACAGTCTTCCCTTGGCTTCTATGATGCCACACTTCTTGATATTCTGAACAGTTTTCCAACTTATGTGATCACTCATTTTGTCCTCTTCTTTTTCGTCATTCTTCAAATACTGGTGAATGTCAGGGTTTCTTCATGTCTTTCATTTTTCTCTGTCCACCCAATTCTTCTATTGCTATCTATAAATTCAATATGCTGAGGACTCCTAGATCTTTTTTCGAAGGCCAGGCTTCCTATATGAGTTCTAAACACTGTATCCAATAGCCCATTGGACAGTTCCACCTGAATGTCCCGTAAACATTACAAAACGGGATCCATCAGCATCCCATTAACCCATGTCCCAAAACCATTCCTCTTCTTGTGTCCCCTGTGAATCACCGCACACTCAACACAGAAATCTTGTTCCTGTCCTTGACTCCTTTCTCCCTCCCCCACCAATCAGTAGTTAATCACCAAGTCCAGTCAATCTTAACTCTTCAGATCTCCCGACTTCGTCACTTCCTTCCACCCCCCTCGCCAGTACCTTAATCTGCTTCATTATCACCTTTCACAGGATTACTCTGACAGCCTTTAAACTGGTCATTTACTACTAGGCTTACCTCCAACCCTCCTCCATACTAAGTTGTTTAGACTACAGCAATGGTGTTTTATTGTTTGTTTGCTTGTTTGTTTTGAGATGGACTGTTGCTCTGTCACCAGGCTAGAGTGCACTGGTGCAATCTTGGCTCACTGCAACCTCCGCTTTCCAGGTTCAAGTGAGTCCCCTGTCTCAGCCTCCTGAGTAGCTGGGACTACAGGCACATGCCACCATGCCTGGCTAGTTTTTTGTATTTTAGTAGAGATGGAGTTTCACCATGTTGGCCAGGATGGTCTTGATCTCCTGACCTCATGATCCACCCACCTCAGCCTCCCAAAGTGCTGGGATTACAGGCTGAGCCATTGCGCTCAGCCCAGCAATAGTGTTTTTTATAAAAAGTGAATATTTCCATGGAGATTCCTCCATGGCCTGTAAGGTGAAGTCCAGACCTCTGCAGTGGTATACAAAGTCTTTCATAACCTCCCTCCAGCATCATATCTTGTCATCCATTCTCATAATCTACATCTGGTGCCACCAGATTAACTCTCCTTCTGTAAACTTGCTCAGTTCTTTCTTACTTTCTTTTCTTTTTTTTTGAGATGGAGTTGTGCTCTGTCACCCAGGCTGGAGTGCAATGGTGCCATCTCCCCTCACTGCAACCTCCACCTCTCAGGTTCAAGCAATTCTCCTGCCTCAGCCCCTTAGTAGCTGGGATTACAGGTGCACACCACCACGCCCGGCTAATTTTTGTATTTTTAGTAGATATGGGGTTTCACCATGTTGGTCAGGTTAGTCTTGAACTGCTGACCTCATGATCTGCGCACCTCAGCCTCCCAAAGTGCTACTGGGATTATAGGTATGAGCCACCACGCCCTGCCAACAAATTTATATTTCTTAAACATATACCCTGTAATCCTAGCACTTTGGGAGGCTGAGGTGGGTGGATCACTTGAGGCCAGGAGTTCAAGACCAGCCTGGCCAACATGGTGAAACCCCATCTCTACCCAAAAAAAAAAAAATTAGCTGGGCGTGGTGGCATCTGCATCTGTAATCCCAGCTACTCAAGAGGCTGAGGCAGGAGAATCGCTTGAACCTAGGAGGAAGAGGTTACAGTGAGCCCAGATTGCACTACTGCACTCTAGCCTGAGTGACAGAGTGAGACTTTGTCTCAAAAAAAAAAAAAAAACACACATTCCAACTATGTAGGAGAGGCCAATCTTAGATTGAACATAAAAGAATTGAGAAATTACACATTCCCTAATTTCATGAGGTGACTAAATTTTATCAGTGATTTAATTATGTTTTCTAGAGAAAAATTTTCAAGAAAGAAACTGATTTTATTGTTCCTAATTTGAAACCACTGACTGTATATTGTGTCAAAGCCAGAGCACACACCATGGATGAAAAGTGGAATAAAAGCAGTGCTTTTAGTGATGTTGTGTTTGTGAAAACAAAACCAGGTCAGAATCTTTTATTGTCTTTTTTAAAAATGTAACTAGACATAATAAAAGCAATTCGATAGTGTACATGAAAATTGTAAAACATTTTCTCTTTACTGTAAAAAATATATAGAATGTTTTCTTCATGAACTACGTGAATCAAAAGTAGACTTTTTAGAAAGTACTTGTAATGCTTAATTCTCAATTCAGTGTTTTTGAATGCTTTATATTTCATCCAGTATCCATATAATTAATTTTCTTAATTTGTTGCTCTTTAACATTTAATAAGACTATTAGTTTTAAATTTTTTAAATATAATCCTTAACATATTTATCATGTGGAAATTACTTAGCTCAATTGTGAATTATTTTTATGTGGGAACTGGTTTAGTCTCATTTTCTATTTTCAGTTTCTAGTGTTGACTGGTAGAGGCTTAGTCACAGAATCTATTAAATTTTGCTAGTTGTATGACTTAAAAGTGCTGAAGGATGCTTGCGTGTTTGGCTTGTATGTCAATATTGTCTTCCTCCTTGAGGTTCTCTTACTTCAGTTCCACACCAATCTTTAAATGTAAACGTCATTGTCTATAGTTGCTGTGGACTCAGTGCTACCAGAAATATTTTTAAGAGTATTATTTAGGCCAGGCATGGTGGCTCACCCTGTAATCCCAGCACTTTGGGAGGCCGAGACGGGTGGATCACCTGAGGTCGGGAGTTTGAGACCAGCCTGACCAACATGGAGAGAAACCCCATCTCTACTAAAAATACAAAATTAACTGGGTATGGTGGCACGTACCTGTAATCCCAGCTACTCCGGAGGCTGAGGCAGGAGAATCGCTTGAACCTGGGAGGTGGAGGTTGTGGTGAGCTGAGATTGCACCATTGCACTCCAGCCTGGGCAATAAGAGTGAAACTCCATCTAAAAAAAATAAAGTATTATTTAATAGATTTTATATTTCTTTTCATATGGCTAGTCTTTCACACAAGCTATCAGCACTATTAAGACATTTGTATGTCAGAACATTCATGCTAAACATCATGTATGTATTTTTAGGAAATGCATCTAAAATTTGGCTTATAGCTGTAATTTGTACTGCATTATTTGCTATCCTGGCTGTCATTTATGTTGTGAAACTCCTCCTGAGATGCATCAATTATGTGTTCTTTCCATCACTTAAAGCTTCTTCCAGTATAGTTGAGGTATGTTGCTTTTTGTATTTTTTTTGTCAACAGCTAGGAAATGAACAGAAAATGTGTTTGATTTCAACAGGATATATCCAGAAAATAAGAAAAACTGATTTGGGTATTTTCGTCAAAGTTTTAGTCAATTAACTTTAGAAACAGTAATTTAATATAATAACATAGCATGGGATAGAAATGATTGTCCTTAATTCCCTATTTTTCTGGCAACTCTGGCAATTCCTAGATTCACTGTGGCATTTGTTTAACCATTTAAAGTCTGTGATTCTTGGCTGGGCACAGTGGCTCACGCCTGTAATCCCAGCACTTTGGGAGGCTCACTTGAGGTGAGGATCACTTGAGGATCCACTTTGTGGATCACTTGAGGTCAGGAGTTCGAGACCAGCCTGGCCAACATGGTGAAACTCTGTCTCTACTAAAAATATAAAAATTAGTTGGGCGTGGTGGCACCCACCTGTAATCCCAGTTACTCAAGAGGCTGAGGCAACAGGATCACTTGAACCTAGGAGGTGGAGGTTGCAGTGAGCTGAGATCACAACACTGCACTCCAGCCTGGGTGACAGAGTGAGACTCTGTCTCTAAATAAGGAAATAAATAAAATCTGTGATATGATTCTTCATAGCACAGACAGTCCCCGACTTACCCTGTTTTGATTTGTGATGTGTTTAGCTTCTGTATATATCCAGAAGCCTGAAATATTCTATCAGTGTAGAAAGTATATTCTACGGATGAAATCACATAAAACAAAATAGCTGAAAACACGAGAATTGTTTTTTATGATACAGCACAGTTTTCTGTTTGGCACTTCTATGAAGTTAGCATATTAAATGAAAGCACTAGATGGTGAAGGCCTAAGCGTAGGATCTGTTCCTGGGAAATGATGTGTTCATCTAGGGTGGGTTTTACGAACTTGAGCAAATCTCTTAAGGGAAAGTAAGCAAGTACCCTTGGCTCCTCACACCATAGAGGTGTGAGGAGCAAAGGAGATAAACCGTAGAACCTCACCACTCTAAAACTGCTCAGTAAATATTAACTATTTTGCTATTTTACCCCCTGAGTTTTTAAATGTCATTCCTATGTACTAATATTCATAGCTATTATTAAAAACAGACTTAAAACGAGTTACAGTAGCTAATAATTTCTCACTTGTGCTTCTTCTGGATATCTATGGATTGGATACAAAAATTGTTATTATGTCAAAAAAAAAAAAATTCATGATCTCAGTGCCCTCCCACTCCTGTTCTTTCCCGAGTTCATCCCCACCTACTCCTGATGGCACAGTGTACCTTCTACTCAGGTACTCTTCAAAGACTCACCACAAAAGGTACTAAGATATGAGTGACCTCACTAATGATGATTTTAAACTTTATAAGGCAGTTAGCATGTTCTTAGGTGACTTTTTAATGTGCATGCCAGAAGATGGTTTTCTCAGTAATGGACATAAGAAACTAAAGCCATTATAACTAGAAAAGGAATTATTATTCTAAATAATTGATTTCTATTCTTTCCCTTTTTTTTAAATTAGTACTTCTCTGAACAACCATTGAAAAATCTTCTGCTTTCAACTTCTGAAGAACAAATTGAAAAATGTTTTATAATTGAAAATATAAACACAATTGCTACAGTAGAAGAAACTAATCAAACTGATGAAGATCATAAAAAACACAGTTCCCAAAACTGCCAAGATTCAGGAAATTATTCTAATGAAGATGAAAGTGAAAGTAAAACAAGTGAAGAACTACAGCAGGACTTTGTATGACCAGAAATGAACTCTGTAAAGCATAAGGTTTTTCTGCAGGAGTCACACTGGGAGCCTGAGCTCCTTGCCTTCCTCTCAGTAACTGTAAAGAGGACATTTGCTTGTTTGGGGGAAGAAAAAACATCTTCAGTTAAAGATCTTAAACATACAGGTAAGCACTTAACTATTTAAAAATGAAATTACGCCAGGCGAGGTGGCTCACTCCTGTAATCCCAGCACTTTGGGAGGCTGAGGCGGGTAGATCATCTGTGGTCAGGAGTTCAAGACCAGCCTGGCCAGCATGGTGAAACCCCGTCTCTACTAAAAACACAAAAATTAGCCAGGCATGGTGGCACATGCCTGTAATCCCAGCTACCAGGGAGGCTGTGACAGGAGAATCCCTTGAAACTGGGAAGTGAAGGTTGCAATGAGCCAAGATTACGCCACTGCACTCCAGCCTGGGTGACAGAGTGAGACTCCCTCTCAAAAAAAAAAAAAGAAAAAGGAAGAAAAGGAGAAATTACAAGAGTTGAGACAAACGTTTCTTACATTCTTTTCCATGTGTAAAATCTTGAAAAAGCCTGTCACTGGACTTGCATTGGATGAGATGAGTCAGATCAAAACGATGGCCACCTGTCTTCCTCCTGCCAACCCAAGTGCCACTGTGCTAGCCGTGCACTGTGACTAAGGATGGCAGCTGTGTTCCTGTCCATCACCGGTGCTGCTGCCCACTACATGTGTCCCACCTGTCTGCTGGCATTCCTAGCATTCTATTTCATTCTTCCTCAGGAGAGATTTCAAATATCTGGTCTTTTCTTTTAACACTGAGGGTAGGCCCTTAGGAAGTTTATCTAGGAAAGTCTGAACACATTATCACTTGGTTTTCTGGAAAGTAGCTTACCCTAGAAAGCAGCTGCAGATGCCAGAAAGATGATCCCTAAAAATGTTCAGAGACTTCTGTTTATTTATCCCGAGAACGTTGGTTTCCGCATTACAGTATCTACCCTCACATGATTTAGGATTAAAGCCAGGCAATCTTTTACTATTCATTAACACTTCTGATTCAAAACTTACTACAATAATAGCTTCTGGCTGGAATTTGCAGTCACTGAAGTCATAGAAAATAGGTAACTAATTAGAAAAATAATTGTTATATTTTAAGGTCTGAGAGTGTGTACAAGTTTTAATATACGTGCCATGCCAGGAGACGGTGTATGCAGGAAGTCTTGGGACCAGAAAATGGCAATGCTAGGAGACTGACACAGAAGTAGAAGACTTCCGCAGGAAAGAGGTTGCTGGCTCTGGTGCAATAGGAAGAATGCTGTTCCACGGGAGCCTGCGCGTCTCTTCAGCTCTCAGTGATTCACCCGCTCTTGTTACGGCTCATCTGTGTCACTTTCAATACCAAGCTGGCTTCTCTGCACTGCCTAGCAGTATTCAGATACCCCTTCCACTCAGCCTGCTTGGCCTTAAAATACAAATCATTGAACTGAGAGAAAAAAAGGAAACTAGGAAGAAAAACCTAATTTAAGAAATTGCATAATGCTTTCCAAAGGCACTTACAACTTATTTTTAAATTACTTGCTACTGGGAATTACCCATGGATGTTCTTAATAGGCAGGAAGTCTGGGAATTCTGGTGGCCTCTAGAACAGAGTTCTCATAGCACTGTCTGGCAGGGATCATGTGAAAGAGAAGGGAGACAAAGTTAAGAGCATGCTGGGGAGCAGCCGTTGCTAAGGCCAGTCTGATTTCAGTAGTCATTTCTGCTGAGATAACAGATTGTCCTGGTGGAAGAAAAGGTTGAGCCTTAGGGAGGGCTGTGAGCTCAGCACATCCTGGGCACGTACACCAGTCTGCAGGCCACACCATGCATGTTCCCAGATCTGCCGCCTGGCTTCTGGAGTGGTTCAAGCAGAGCATGGTGGGCCATTGAGGAGACCCAGGAATCTCTGAGACACACCTCTCTGCTGGAGAACCCCACGGTGACACCTTTTCATCTTTCTGACCAGAGGCATTTGGTTTCAAGTACATCTGCTGTTTTGGCCTGATCTTTATAAAAGCCCTGTCATTTTGGAAGTTTGCCCCTTTGACGAGGTGATTGGGAACATATCATGACTCCCTGCCACCACTGCTTCTCAGATTACCCAATTCAAGGATCCTGTCCAGGACTTCCAGCCCTGTGTTCTCCAGTGGGAAAACGCGCTTCAGACTGGTTAGCCTAAAAAGGAGCAATGCCTTTGCAGGATGTGGAGAAGGGAAATAGGGAAATTAACATTAAAAGACACCAGTGAAATTTTTAGGTCTCTAGGAAGTAGGAACACAAGGCTTCACGTTTTGAGACCATCTGGTTTTCAGTGAATGAGCACTGAGCACCAGAGTTGAAAAGGCAGTGCCGGCCGGGAGCAGTGGCTCACGCCTATAATCGCAGCACTTTGGGAGGCACAAGGTCAGGAGTTCAAGAGCAGCCTGACCAACATGGTGAAACTCTGTCTCTACTGAAAATACAAAAATTAGCTGGGCACAGTGGCGTGCGCCTATAATCCCAGCTACTCAGGAGGCCAAGGCAGGAGAATCGCTTGAACCTGGGAGGCGAAGGTTGCTATGAGCCGAGATCGCGCCACTGCATTCCAGCCTGGGCAACAGAGCAAGACTCAGTCTCAGAAAATAAAAAGGCAGTTTCACTCTACTCTTAATTATGTTCTACATGTTGCTTAATCAGCATATGCTTAAGTGACAAGTATTTTTTCTGAATAGAAGTTTACTTAGAAATACCATGCACTTGGGGATACCAATAAACTGCCTCAAAACTAGCATATTGATAGTTAGTTCTTAGACCAAATATAATCTACGAATTTACATGAAGGACTTGTATCATTAGAGCCAGAAATAATTTTATATTATGTAATACAGATTAACATATAATGTACATGTGTAACTCCTGACATGGGCCTGTAAACATATATTCATTTATGTACCTGCACATGTACCCACACAATGTGGGTCTTACTCCTTTAATGTGAACTTAAAGTACTTATTAGTATAGCTTGTAACTAAAAATTAGAAATGCTCCCCAGAATTAGGAACTTTAAGAATCTGACCAGAAATTTGCCACTTACAAAAAAGTTAGTTTTAAAAATATAAGTTAGGGCTTGGGCACTGTGGCTCATGCCTGTCATCTCAGCACTTTGGGAGGCCAAGACAGGAGGATCACTTCAGGCCGGGAGTTCAAGACCAACCAACCTGGGCAACATGGCCCAACCCCAGCTCTATTACATATAAAATTTAGAGTTTGTATCTTCCCCCAAAAGAATGACATTTACAGCAGCCTGAAATTGCTCTTAAGGGACTGGGGTGTGCAGAAGCTTTCCTTCCCGAACGCAGGAACCCAGTGACTACCTGACATGTTCTGTATTTGTTTTGTTTGATGTCTGTATCCCTGCCCCCCTGCTAGAACAGAGGCTCCATGAGAGCAGGCACTTCGTTGTTCATTACTGCATCCCCTGTAATGAAGGTACTCAGAAAATAGTTATTGAATGAGTGAAATCTAAACTGTGAATCGGAGGGTGTTTGTGGCAGTGTTTGTATGTGTTACTGAATTGTGGAAGGGCATAGCTGTGTTTTCATTGCTTCTGTGCAACAGCCTTGTACATTTTATTTCACTTGTGTTTTGTCTTAAACCCTGCTGCCGGAAACAATTTTATATAATAAGCAATGGGGCCAAAAGTCTAGAGGTTTTTTCGCACTTAGTGAATTTTTATGCATCAAAGGTGCTGCAGCTGATGCCTTTAAGAAGTATTCATCATGGAAGGGCTGAGGCCTGTGCTGTGTTCCTGGGCCTGGGGTTGAGCATCCTGAAGGAGTCACTGAACCGTCACTGTCCTCAGAACAGGTGGAGACAGAGCTCATTTGCTCCCTTTTCTTCCTGCTCTCAAGACATGGCTGGAGCGCAGCCTTCATTAAATGAAAGTTCGCTGTGGTGTTCCATAGCCTTGCTTTTTGAACTAAACTGTTTTCCCTTCACAAATACTCCTTCTGTCAGGATTAGTTCGTTCCAAGGAGGCTCCTGGATCTCACAGATCAGTAGATGTCTCCTGCTGTCTGGACACATTTGATTCGGAAATTGAATACAGTTTGTATTCAGGCTGGGAACCTTCCACATTTGTGTTTTAAGCTTCCCTTTTTTAAGTGGACAAGGACACAAATAATAAATAAACCATCCCTAATGCCCTGTTACTTAGTAATGACAGAATACCAGTAACTTCCAGTTTTTTCTCACTACCTTTTTTCTTGACTAAGATGATGACAATTAACAACTCTTGAGGGCAACATAAATATATGTGGGCATTTGTGGTGTGATATTGATGGGAAAATAGCAATCTTTTTCTTCACCTGAGGGGAACAAAGGCAAGAGGAGAATTCAATAGTGTCTCATAACAAAGGATTTCTGAGTTTCCTCCCCTTTCTTTGATCTGTCTCCACTTGGAACTCATATTCTAGTAGAGGACATTTTGTAGCTGAAGAAGTGATTTGTGATGAGGATGAAGAAAATGTTGGCAGTTCCAGCTGGCCAGCATGGTGAAACCCCATCTTTGCTAAAAATACAAAAAATTATCCAGATGTGGTAGTGCGCACCTGTAATCCCAGCTACTCAGACGGCTAAGGCAGGAGAATCGCTTTAACCCAGGAGATGGAGGTTGCAGTGAGCTGAGATCACGCCACTGCACTCCAGCCTGGGTGACAGAGTGAGACTCTATCCCAAAAGGAAATGTTGTCAGAGCAGATATGCTTTTTTTTTTTTTTTTAAGGTCTTGGGATTAGTGAGGAAATTGAAAAATTACACCACTCAGAAGCTAGATTAAACATTACTTCTCACAGTGACTCACCACCCTTGTGTCTCCCTCCCAGATTTTCTGGATCCATCAGAGAGGAGGAAGCTAAGGGGAAGTTCAGAAGGAAAACCTGTTTTCCTATTTTCCAGTAAAAGGGCCCTTTTTCCTATACTTAGTCCTTAAATAGGTAATAGGCTTTGTGTGTACTCTGTTGTCTGTTCCCAAATGTTATAATACTTTTAATATTCTGGAATTGTACTTAGAGAAAGAGATGATTCTAAATGTTGTAGTATAAAAGTACATCATCCACTCTGAAATCTTCCTAAAAGATCACTGCGAATGTGCAGACGCCATCGTGCCCATCTGTGCCTGTACCTGCTCCCTAGGAAAGAGACTTTATACCATTTGCCTACATTTGTCTCCTCCTAGAATATGGCAAGCTCCATGAGAGCAAGGACTGTTTTTTAACTTTGTGTCTGTCACTTGGTTACCTAAGTGTTTAACAGATTGAGCAAGACATTGATTGGATTTACCACTAGGGGACAACAAGTCACCATGTTTAGGCTGACAGTCGGTTACTATTCAATTCGATGCTTAAATGGCCGTGTCATGAAACTCGGAGTCCAATGTGTAGCTCAAGGTTCCTGGATGTGGCAAATAAAAATACAGAACACCCGGTAAAGTTTGAATTAAGTTTGACTTTCAGGTAAATGATAATATGCCCCAAACAGTGCATGAAACATACCATTTTTTTTCTACTGTATAATGCTTTGATCCTATGCTGGCATTTTATTTATAGAGATGGTTATAAATTTTTTAGTATAAAAGTATCATTCCATCTTTGAAATCTTCTAAATTACTTCTACCACATAAGCATAGGAGTCATCTTTGTGGGGCCGGGCTCAGTGGCTCACACCTGTAATCCCAGCACTTTAGGAGTCCCAGGCAGTGGATCACCTGAGGTCAGGAGTTCAAGACCAGCCTGGCCAACATAGTGAAACCCCATCTCTACTAAAAATACGGAAAAAAAATTAGCCAGGTGTTGTGGTGTATGCCTGTAATCCCAGCTACTTGGGGGGCTGAGACAGGAGAATTGCTTGAACCTGGTGGGCAGAGGTTGTAGTGAGCCAAGATTGCACCACTGAACTCCAGCCTGTGCAACAGAGTGAGACTCCGTCAAAAAAAAAAAAAAAAAGGACATGGGAGCCGGGTAAAGTGGTTCATGCCTATAATCCTAGCACTTTGGGAGGCCAAGGTGGGTGGACCACCTGAGGTCAAGAGTTCGAAACCAGCCTGGACAACATAGTGAAACCTCGTCTCTAATAAAAATACAGAAATTAGCTGGGCATTGTGGCACACACCTGTAATCCCAGATACTCAGGAAGCTGAGGAAAGAGAATCACTTGAATCTGGAGGTGGAAGTTGCAGTGAGCCAAGATCACGCCGCTGCACTCCAGCCTGTATGACAGGAGCGAAACTCCATCTCAAAAAAAAAGACATATTTGTGCTACATCTTTAATTTCAGACTAACAGTGTTTTACTATATGTTCCATATAATATGAGGCACACTTATACTGAAATAGTATTTTTTTTAATCTGAAATGCACTTTTAACTAGATGTCCTGTATTTTATCTGGCAACTCTAGTATATTAGTCTGTCTGTGTTGCCATGAAGAAGTACCTGAGGCTGGATAATTTATTTAAAAAAAAAATTTTTACATGGGCTCACAGTTCTGCAGGCTATACAGGCTGTATGGTGCCAGCATCTGCTGGTGAGGCCTCAGGAAGCTTCCAATCATGGTGGAAGAAAAAAAGGAGCAGCATATCACATGGTGAGAGTGGGAGCAAAAGAGGGGAGGAGGAGCCAGGCTCTAAACAACCAGCTTTTCCGTAAACCACCAGAACAAGAACTTATTAGCAAGAGGATGGCGCTAAACGACTCGAGGGATCCACCCCCACAACCCAAACACCTCCCACCAGGCCCTACCTCCAACGTTAGGAATCATATTTCAACATGAGATTTGGAAGGGACAGACATCCTCAAGTCTTATGTTCTTGTTTCTCACTGCAAAATACAATTATCCCCTCCCAGTAGTCCCCCAAAGTTTTAATTATCTACTCAATCAAAAGTCCAAAGTCTCATTTGAGACTCAAGACAAGTTTCTTCTACCTAAGATCCTGTAAGATCAAAGAAGTCATTTAGTCCCAAGATACAATGGGAGTATGGGCATTGGACAGACACTTCCATTCCAAAAGGGAGAAATCAGCCAAAAGATAGGGGCAATACACCCCACACAAGTCCAAAACCCAGCAGGGCAGACATGAAAGCTTATATTTGACTCCATCTCCCACATCCTGGGCTCCCAAGGCCTTGGACAACTCCACCCTTGTGGGTTTGCAGGATGCAGACTTCATGGCTGCTCTCATGGGTTGTTCATGGGAATTGAAAGCCTGTGGCTTTTCCAGGCTCAGGGTGCAAGCTGCCAGTGGATCTCCCATTCTGGGGTCTGGAGGGTGGTGGCCGTCTTACAGCTCCACTAGGCAGTGGCCTGGTGGGGACTCTGTAAGAGCACCAACCTCACACTTCCCCCCAGCACTGCCCTCATAGAGTGTCTCTGTAAGGGATTCATGCCTGTGGCAGGCTTCTGCCTGGGCACCCCAGCTTTCCCATACATACTTCCTCTGAAATCTAGGTGAAAATATCAAGCCTCCTTCACTCTTGCATTCTCTGCACCTGTAGGCTCAACACCACATGTAAGCCAACAAGGCTTACAGCAGCTTGCATTCTCTAGAGTGGTGACCAGAGAAACTGGGTCCCCTTGAGCAAGGGGTGAAGCTGGAGCAGCAGGGACACAAGGAGCAGTCTCCCAGGGTGGTGCAGGGCAGTGGTATCCCAGGCCTGGCCCACAAAACCATTCTTTCCTCCTAAGCCTCTGAACCTGTGATGGGATGTCTTCAATGACATTTTCCCATTATCCTGGATGTTAGCACTTGGCTCCCTTTTAGCCATGCCAATGACTCTAATAAATAGTTGCTCACAGCCCACTTGAATTGCTTCCTGAAAATGTTCTTTCCTTCTCTACTATATCTCCAGGCTGCAAATTTTCCACATTTTTATGTTCTGCTTCCCTTTTAAATGTAAGTTATAACTTTAATTTCATTCCTTTGCTCTCACATCTGATTACACAGTTAGAAGCAGCTACAGCACTTCTTGAACCTGTACTGCTTAGAAATGTCTTCCACCAGATACCCTAGGTCATCATTCTTAAGTTCAACCTTCCACAAATTCCCAGGGCATATACACAGAATTCTTTGTTAAGACATAACAAGGGTGACCTCCTTTGCTCCAGTTTTCACTAAGTTTCTCATTTCCATCTGAGACCTCCTCAGCCTGGCCTTCACTATCGGCATTTTGGTCACAATTATTTAAATAGTCTCTAGAAAGTTCAAAACTTTCTCTTGTCTTCCTGTCTTCTGAGCCCTCCAAGCTCTTAAAACCTCTGCCCATTACCCAGTTCCAACGCCACCCCCACTGAGAGATAAGCGAGCCGAGAAAGGCAGTACTATATAGGCAGGGAAAATTCACCCCAATTATTCTGAGGTGATGCAGCTACATAATGGGGCAGGAAGCAGCAGATCTGGAACCTGGGAATTCACTGGACACTTCATCTTCGTGCTTCCATGCCAAGTGTTGATTATGAATAGACAATTACAGTGACAGATATTGACAAGAGCAGACCCCTCAGGGACAAAGGTTTGTGTTATCCCACCAGGCAGAAACCTCAGGTCAAAAATGCTGGTTGAGAGTGAGGAAGGTCAAATGAGTTTGAGAGAAGGGAGAAGATCATTGTTTATTGTGGATTTGCAGCCATGTGCAGTAGCAGAGACTGTAGCTTTTCCACAAGTCTTTCTATCATAAGGGGTTTTTTTATTCTTTTTTAATTGTGACCAGCTGTCATCTGGAAAAATCAGTTACAACATAGAGTGAATTAACATGACACACAGTGGCTCTGAGTGGTGCAGGAGTGAACAGATGCTCTTGGTGCCCCCTCATATCTCCTTGATATTTAACATTTCTGAGCACAAGGGAACCTCTAAATCCAGCACCTGTTGACTCTGCCTGAGGGCTTTTGCTGGCTTCCCAAACGCATTTTACCCAAGGATTGATGAAAGTTGATATTTAGCAGAAAGTCTAGGGATGCTGGTAAACATCATACAATGCACAGGGCAACCTCCAATAACAACAAATAAATTTAGGATCAATTTGTCAATTTCTGAAAAAAAAAAAAAAAAGGCAACTGGGGCTTGATAGGGATTGCATTGAATCTATAGATTAATTTGGCAAATATTGCCAGATTAACTATTTTAAGTCTTCCTATCAATGAACATGGAATATCTTTCTATTTATTTAGGTCTTCTGTGATTTCTTTCAATTCTGTTTTTAATTTTTAATGTAGACACCTTGCACTTCTTTGGTTAAATTTATCCTTGAGTATTTTATTCTTTTTGATACTATTATAAATGGAATTGTTAGTTTCATTTTCAGATTGATCATTGCTAGTGTGTAGAACCAAACATTTTAAGTATTTATTTTGTAAACTGAAACTTTATTAAAGTTACTTCTTAGCTCTAATAGTTTGGTGTGTGTGTGTGTGTGTCTGTATATTTCTTAAGATTTTCTATATATGATTATATTAACTGTAAATAGAGATCATTTTACTTCTTCCTTTCCAATCTGAATGCCTTTTATTTGTTTTTCTTGCCTAATTGCTCCAATTAGAACTTCCAATACAGTGTTAAACAGAAGTGAATAGAGTGTCTTATTCCTCATCTTGGGGAGAAATCTTGCAGTCTTTCATCATTAACTGTGACATTAGCTGTGGGGATTTTTGTACGTGCTCTTTGTCAGATTAAGGAAGTTCTCTGCTATTTCTAGTTTGCTTGGTGGTTTTGTTTGTTTTTTTCATGAACGATGTTGGATTTTTGTCTAGTGTGTTTACTGTGTCTAGTAAGATAATATTTCTGTCCTTTATAAAAATCATGCCACATTGACTGGTTTTTGTATGTTAGACAAACCTGAATTCCTGAGATAAACCTCACTTGGTCATAGTGTGTAATCCTTTTCATAGGTTCCTGGATGCAGTTTGCTAGTATTTTGTTGAGAATTATTTCATTTATATTCATAAAGGATATTGGTCTATAGTTTTCTTTTCTTCTAATATCTCTGTCTGATTTGGGTATCAGGGTAATGATTTCCTTTTATGTGATGGTCAGTCAAGTGTGACCACAAGAGAAGACATAGAAAAGGCCCAGGAAAAAACAAAGTTTAGGGCCAGGCGCAGTGGCTCATGCCTGTAATCCCAACACTGTGGGAGGCTTAGGTGGGTGATCACCTGAAGTTAGGAGTTCGAGACCAGCCTGGCCAACATAGTGAAACCCCATCTCTATTAAAATACAAAAAATTAGCCAGTTGTGGTGGTGCATGTCTGTAATCCCAGCTACTTGAGAGGCTGAGACAGGAGAATCACTCAAATCCGGGAGGTAAAGGTTGCAGTGAGCCGAGATTGTACCACTGCACTCCAGCCTGGGTGACAGAGGGAGACTATGTCTCAAAAACAAAACAAAAAAAAACACAAAGTTTATTTAACTCACAGGTCCTAGAGACAGGAGGCATGGTACATGGTGTTGTTCAAAGTCTACTATTTCCTTGTTGACCTTCTCCCCAGTTGTTCTATCCATCATTGAAAGTGGGATATTGAAGTCTCCAATTATTATTGTAGATTGTCTACTTTTCCAATAAATTCTGTCAGTTTTGCTTCATGTATTTTGGGCCATACAGGGCCACTTAGGAAAGACACCAGGGTGGTCAGGAGGCAGAAGACAGGAGCAAGGGAAAGGTTTAGGTCACTGCTTTTATTGAAGTTTCTGCAAGAAAGGCAAGGCAACAGACAGGGTGAACTGTTTAGGATTGGCTAGTTTGAATAATTTCAGTGGGCTGTGGTCTATAGGTGTGGTGTCCATTGCCTAGAACCCTGGAATGATTAAGGCAGAGAAATCCTGCGCCTTGGGGTGTAAAGGTCAGATACCAGGAAGGATGTCTCTGGATTGGTTAGTTTGTATGTATCAAAGACTAGCCCCCAGATGGGCGCTTTGTAATCTCTAGGCACTGACTATCCCTGGGAGGAACAGTGTCTCACAGCCACAAAGGTTTTCTAATTAGGGAAAACATCATAACATACAGAAACTTAAAAATGTTTTACAATGTAGACTCATAGAATGAGTTGGGAAACATTCTCTTCTTGTTTATTTTCTGAAAAAGTTTATAGATAATTGATAATAATTTTTCTTAAATGTTTGGTAGAATTTGGCAGAATTCAACTGGAAGCTATCCTGAGTTATTTTTCTTATGGGAAGTTGGATTGTAATTTGAGTGGATTACTAATTTGAGCTCTTTACTTGGGGTCTATTCAGATTTTCCATTTCTTCTTGAGTCAGTTTTAGTGGTTTATGTCTTTCTAAGAATTTGTCTCTTTCATCTAGGTTATCTAACTTTTTTTTTTTTTTTTTAGAAAGGAAGAGGAAGAGATTTTAGAAAAAGAGAGAAAAGGAGAAAGAAAGAAACAGCAAAAGAAAGAAAAAATGAAAGAGAAAGAGGAAGAGATTTTAGAAAAAGAGAGAAAAGGAGAAAGAAAGAAAC
>CAUYQU010008311.1:0-64964 GCA_963574635.1 Cheracebus regulus | reverse complement strand
CTGACTGAACTCCTACACATCTCTTCATCTTTCTCTCTTCCCATTTCCCCACCTTCTGACAACCACTGATTTTTGTACTGTTTCCATAATTTTGCCTTTCAGAATGTCATATAGGTTTATCCATGTCCCTACAAAGGACACAAACTCATTTTTTATGGCTGCATAGTATTCCATGGTGTATATGTGCCACATTTTCCCTGTTCAGTCTATCATTGATAGGCATTTGGGTTGGTTCCAAGTCTTTGCTATTGTGAACAGTGCTGCATCCACTATTATTTTTACTATGAGACTTTATTTTTAGTTAGAAATATACTGTTCCAAATGAGACCTTGAGCAAGGATTCATTGACTTAAAAAACTTTTTATTTTAGAAGAGTTTTATTTTTACAGAAAAGTTACAAGAATATTACAGGGAATACTTGTATAACTCTCATCTAACTTCCCCTGTTGTTAACATTACTATGGTCCCTTTGTCCCAATTCATGAACCAATACTGATATACTATTATTAACTAAGATCCATACTTAATTCAGATTTTCTTAATTTTTACTTGTCTGCTTTCTATGCCAGGATACCACTCAGGATACCACATTACATTTACTTCTCATGTTTCCTTAGATTCCTCAAGACTGTTACAGTTTTTTAGATATTCCTTGTTTTTGGTGACCTTGACAGTTTTGAGGAATACTGATCAGACATTTCATAGAATGTTTTTCAATTTGGGTTTGTCTGATGTTTTCTCATCATTATACAGGGCTTATGGGTTTTGGGGAGGAAAATAGTGCTCTTCTACCTATATCATATCAAGAGTATCTATATGACTTATCACGATTGATGTTAACCTTGATCACCTGGCTGAGATAATGTATGTCAGATTTCTCTGTGGTAGCAAATTACTTTTGTCCCCACCCCCTTCCATACTTTGGAAGGAATTTACTATGCACATTTCACAGTTAAGGAATGGGGAGTCATGCATGCTTGACCTTCATGGGGTGGGAGAAGTATCCCTTTAAGTTATTTGGAATTTTTCTGCACAGGAGGTTCATTTATTTTCCCTCACTTATTTACTTAATCATTTATGTCAGTATGGATTCGTGGATGTTTGTTATATACTTTGGGTTATAATCTAATACCACCATATGTTGTTGCTCAAATTGTTCCAGCCTTGGCCATTCGGAGCTCTTTCAGCTAGATCCTGGGCTCCTTTGACATATCCCCATGACAGTGATTTTCCTGGGTACTTCCTTACTTTATGGCACTAAAAGATGTTCCAAACTCATCTTGTATATTTTATTCCCCTGCCCTAGAATCAGTCATTTTTCAGGGGTTCCTGATCCTTTTATTGCAAAATCACATTAGAAACCAAGAACTGGCTACTACATGTGCTTGTTGCTACTGGGGTGGGTTCATTGAATTTCCCCAGCCTACCATTTGTAAACACCCACCTACCATTTATTGAACAGCTACTCTGAGCTAGACATTTTAGTTATACAAGATGAACAAATTCTCACCCTGCATGATAGTGTTCCAGATGAGAAAATTCTCATATGTTAAATATCTTGCCTGAGATAGAGAGCTAGTAAATGACAAAGCTAATGTTCAAGCTTTGTTCTCTGTAACAGTAAGGACAGCGTTCACTTGCAATGATGCCTCAACTCTGTTGCAAGGTCATAATTTTGCTTCTCATTTTAGTCAACTATTTTATAGATTCAAACTACAACTGAAAAATATAATATTTCTGTCTCAGTACAAATCACCAAAAAGAAAAGACTCAAAGATAGGACCTGAATTTAGTGAGCAAATAACATTACTTCATATAATATCACCATCATTGTCTTGATCTGCTTTAGGATAGGAATTATATATATATATATATATATATATATATATATATACACACACACACACACACACACGTAATATAAATATATATAATCAATAGAAATTAATGATTCGTTAATAACTAAAGGACTTTAATAAGACGGTATGCATGATTGAGTCTTAGGAAGTTAGAAGATGGGTAACGTTAAGCCAGAAAGGACTCTTGGAAGAACAGATTGAAAAGTCCAACGCTTTTTATTCTGCTGAGAGAGGTCACAATCCACCTTTCAAAACTTTGTCTGGAGTGCAGATAAAAAGTTTTCCCTGGATTTTTTAGAAACACCTTCCAAACCCTTTGGCACTAACAGATTCGTTTCTCTCCTCTAGGTGGATACTGAGAATAGCAAAGATACACAGGGTAGACCAAGCATTGTTCAGTTAGGGAGTTGAGTGTCGTGACTGAGAGAACAGGGTTCAAAGACAGAAAGGCCATGTGTTTAAATCCTAGGCCTGGCTCTTACGAGCTGTATGACCTTGAGTAGTTTCCTTAACCTTCCTGATTTTTAGTTTGTTTATTATTTAAATGAGGAATAATAGTACTTTCCTCTTAGGGCTGTTATGAGAATTATCTGAGGCAAAGCATATGCTTAGCATAATACTAAATGTTGCGAAGGTACTCAATCATTAATAAAAGATGTCCAAACTACAGATTAACCCACAAAAGCCTATTCAGAAAATAATATGGTTGACCCTCTATGATAAGGGCAATAATTGTTATATTAATGTCAAACATTTATTGAGCACATACCATGTACAAATCCTTATTCTAAGATCTTACATATATTAACTGAATTAATTATACTAATGATATTATGGAATCCAACCAGTCTTTGTAAATTATTTCTGGGGAAAATACTTCTCAAATTTTGGATGTGGCAGAGAAGAAAGAGAATACTTCAGAGTCAGTAGATTCATGGCAGTAGTGTAGAGACATAGCCAGTATATTGATGGAAGCCTAAGGGGAAGTGAACAGAGCAGACAGGTCCCAGTAGGGGCCTAAAAAAGTGGTATTTGGGAGCAGAGTTTTCAATCATCACTGGAGAGCTTTGGAAAGACCTGGATTTATGAATTAATTTTCAATACTTTTTTTCTCAAGCCTTGCTAACCAGGCCTGGTAGGGTGGGGAGGGGTAGAATTTGAGATTGTCCTAATGCTGAAACATTTGGTATGGGTGAAACTTTATGAACTAAGAGTAGGGAAAATGCTCTTATTTCTCAGGGTGCCCATAGACTTAGTATAAATTAAAACCTAGCCTCCTTAAGTCTCTGATCCCTTCCCCAAACACCAAGAGACAAATGTGCTCAAGACTTACTAATTAGGTGGAACCATCTAATGATTTCATTGCTGTTGCAGCTTCCACTAAGAGAGTGTTTGAATCATGTAAGGCAATCAAAACTATAATCCACTGCTAGCAAATGAAGACAGACAAGAGTGTTACTCCTAGTGAATAGAGTATATCAACTTTGCTTATTATGCACAGGGTGACAGGGGATAAGAAAAGGACTCTGTCTGCTCACAGACTATTAGAATTACTGTCTATTATCCAGGGCAAATGTTTTGCAAAGTAAAACAGTGGCTTCTGCTTAGGTAGCTTTGGGAACTGAAGACAGAAGAGGAAATTGACTATTGGAAAGAGTTCCCCCGGTGGTGCTTAAGCTGATCTAGCCTTCCCTAGTGGCTATTGTTATTTTCCATATGGATGCTCTTCAGGAGGAAAGCAAGAAAACAAACCAGGGGGAAAAAAAGCTGTGATGCTGCAAAATCTCATATTAAAATCCACAGCAGCCTGGCTCCTGATACCTGTGAGTTGCTGAACATAATCATGTTTTTTAAATCCTGTAATAGAACAGCAACCAACATGTTAGATATAATGATTTTCATTTTAGAGATGAAAAAATTAAGGCTGATAGAGGTAAAGCAACTTTCCCAAGACAGAGCTGGATGTCAACCTACACCTCTCCTTTCTAGCGCCCATGATTAGAACCACTGTGCTGCAGGCCTGTGTCTACAATGGTAGGATTGTGACATAACCAAGCAGTATCAGTGATATCCTGTCTGGAAAGGCCTAGCCCTCCCAGTGATAAGTTTCTGAGTTAGAAGGCATCTTAGAGACTTCACAGGTTCTTAACCTGCCTGTACATTGGAATTCCCTGGAAAGCTAGAAAATAAACTTATACTTGAATCCCACTCTCAGAATTTTGGATTTGACTGATCTGGGTGGAGCATTGTTGGTGGGAGAGGTAGGCATTTAAAAGTTCCCCAGGTGGTTCCAATATAATTCAAAGTTGAGCACCACTGACCAGCCCTCCACTGACTTATGCCCTATGAACTGTCAGCATCAGCATCACCTGGAAAGTTGTCAGAAATGCAGACTGCCAGGCTTCGCCTCAGGTGATGTATATGCGCACTATAGTTTGAGAGAATGGCAGGCAGTGCCCTGCTAACCCCTTACAGGATGAGGACTCAGGTAGGGAAAGAGGGAAGGGAAGAACAGAGGAAATTCTAAAGAGAGAATAACATTGCAAAAGCCCAGAAAAGGAAGAATGGCACATACAGGAACTAGAAGCAGGTCTTGGTGGCTGAAGCAGAGATTACCAAGAGATTATTAGATCGACCTTTTCATACAGATGAGATGCTTCTTTCTAGGACTGAGCACTGGCTACTTCCTCTGTCTGCATGGTTCATGTCTTTCGCCTGAAGTAACACCTTCTCAATGAGGGCCTACCCTGTTTTCCTCATTTAAATCACAGTCTTTCCTCTAAACCTGCACTCTCGGACTTCATTATTGCTTCCATTTTTTCCCTCCACAACATTTGTTTAATCTTCTAGTATGCTAAATGATATACTCAACTCAATTATTGTTGAGTATATCATTTAGCATACTAGAAGGTTAACTCAACAAGTGCACAGATTTTGTTTTTGTTCACCATTGTATACTCCAGCACCAACAATAGTATCTGACACTTCAAAGAGGTGCTTCACATTCATTTGTTGACTTAATGAATTAATCAACTTACAGAAATCTGGGTTAGGTCATGCTTACTTTATCTAGAGTGGGATTGTGAAAATTAGTCAAAAGCCTTTTCAGGAGTTTAAATGGGTGAAGAACAAGATCAGATCTGATTTGAGAAAGAACATCTGGCTGCTGTGTAGCTAGTGGACCTGGGCATGGGGAGGCCGAGGGCTGGACTAAAGGCAGGGTAAGGCCAGTTTGGTGGCAATGTCAGCCTGCACTAAGGGAGCAGTGGCTCAAGAAGATAGGATGCATTTGAGGTCTTCTTAGGCAGTAGCATCAGCAGGGAGTGAGGGAGAGAGGAGTCATTCTAGGTTTCTGCTTTAGGCAACCAGAAGGATGGAAAACCATCATGTAGACAGAGAGTGCTGAGGAAGAACAGATATTTGGAGGGAAAAAGTAAAGCTGTTGTGAAGTATTAAAAATTACAGACTGATGTGACCTGGAAATGTAGATTTCACATTCATCGAACAATGACCTATTAACTTTCTGGCACTATGCTAAGTCCCAACGAATAAATGGTAATCATTCAATGAAGTACCCACTGTGTGCCAGACAGAGTGTCAGCTCCAATGGGGAGTGAAGCAGGTGTGGATTCATCCTCCGTGCACTTGCACAACTTGGAGAAACAGGTAATATTATGTGGGAGCTCTCGGGGAGACGAGGGGAGAGAGAGAGAGAGAGAGAAAGAGACAGAGACAGAGACAGAGACAGACAGACAGAGATATTACAGCTGAAAGATTACTTTCAGCTAGAGGGGAAATGCAGCTTTCTGGTAGTGATAGCATTTACAGTGGAGATTAAAAGAAATCTAAAGTTTAGAAACAGAACAAAGGAATCAAAAGCATGAAGGCAAACAATCTAAATCCAATGTCAGGAATAGTGAATAATTTGGATTGCCAGAAATTAGAGACAGAGAGGTCAGGGTAGGGTGTGTAATGAGAGGCAAACTTATGAACACAAATGGAAATCCTAGAAAGCCAGGTGAAGGAATTTCAACTGTAAGATTCTGTAAGAGGTTAGCTTGGAACATAATAGAAATTCAGCAACTGTCTATTCGGTGTATCTATGAATGATTTTTGAATGGGAGTAATGGTTAAAATGTGGTGTTTGGGGAAGATATACATGATTTCAGTATGGAAAATGGGATAGAGGGGGGAGAAGTTGAGAAATGAAGCTATTTTAGTAGCGTATTGGTGAGATAGCCTATTTACTGTATCAGATATCCCTATAGTCTGGCGTCAATACTGTAAATGTTTGCCTCTCATTTTTGCAAGTCTGCTGTAGGTGTTTCTGGTTGGGTGGCTCATTTGTACAGGCAGCTGTCCTCCAAATTGTGACTCAAGCCCTCATCTTCGTTATGTGTTGTGGCTTAGCCCTCCTCTAGTTCTTTGGAGTCTCTCCAAAGAGAAAGGAAGATACTCTCAAGAGGATTCTGTGGGCCATCCAGAAGGAGAAAATACTTCCACATGCATTCCATTATAGCCAGAACAAAATCATGTGGCTTCAGCTAACTGCAAGGGAGGCTGGGAAGTGTAGTCTAGCTGTGTGCACAGGAAGAGAAGAGAACTGATTTGGTGTATAACAAATCAGGCTCTGCCACAAGTAATGAAGGTGAGAAAGAAAGATTCACTGAGGGAATAGAGAGGAAGAGATGCATTCAGTAGATACTGGGCAAGTGGAATTGGCAGTAAAATTGCTATTGATTGGGCCTGGGATGGAGAGTAGACAAATAATACATTTTTCAAATAAAATTGCTGCCAACAAAATGATGTTTACATCATATGCCATGGAAAACATATGTTAATATTTCCCAGATCTTAGGTTGTCATTATGGGCTTTGTATTTGAAAAGAAAACAAAGGAAAATATTGTAGCAACTCAGGAGAAGATTCACAGAAAAGTTTAGAAGCTCTTGCATCCATATGAAAGCTTTTTCTTCTCACGTTTTGTTAAAGAAAATAATTTCACCATTCATGGTTGATATTCATGAAAACTTTAAGAAAGCATGTGTCCAAATTTGTGAGGTTTAGGAATTCTTATTGGTTTACCAAGTGGTATAATACACAAACTCATGTATACCTTGACAGACGCAGAGAATCAAAGGTAGCTACTATTATTATGTAGATATAGCAAAGACAATTGGAGAGGAATGGGTCTAGGTTAGATGATCTGAGCACAAAATGAATCATGGCATGTTTGTATAGCATGGTGATACTTTAAAACTCTAATTTTTGCTGGGTTATTTCTCAAAGGAACTTCCAACTCAATTGTAGCTCACCAATATAGGATTCTGGGTTGAAATTTGTTTTGCAGCCAATCTATTGCACAACTTGAGGCAGCTGTGTACAGCATGTTTTATTTCAATGACTATATAGTGAGGGGTGTTATGCAAAGGGCCACTAAGCAGGGAAAAGGCTCTCTTCCTTTGGCAACTTTTCAGGGCTACATGTAAAGGAAAATTTACATGTTTCATTAAGAGTAAACCAAGCTATTGGTTTCTATGCAACCTGGATCATTTACATTTTCTGCTATTAAAAAAAAGCTTTGACATTATTTGCTGTCCTATGTCTTCCCTCAGTTCATTAGCCTGAATAAACTAAGTTCCTGTGGTAGAGAAATTGACTGTAGAACAGTGGGTTTCTTGAGGCTGGTCATTGCTGAATACCCAGAAAACATTCACAGGATTAGCTTTGTCTTTTCCTATGGGCTTTGATGATGGCAAGCTACTATATTCTCTGATTAAAATCCTTGTCACACTTGACTTTTGTTTTGCTTAATTTTTACAGCATGTTCAGCTTGAAGAATGAAAGTAGATTGATCTGTTTTACTTTCTCAAAGTTAAGTTGTTTCTTACACAGATTTCCATGCCTTGGCTCATGTTTGTGTATCTGCACTGAAGCAGCCAGTGCTAATCTATATGAATCTGTTTTATGGAGAGAGAAAAAAGGAGATGAAACCATGAATATTAATATCCTATTATCATGTGATGATATTCCAAGCACATATACCATAAAAATCACAAAATGAGAAAGGGTGCCAGGGTAATCTATATAATTTCTGTCACAAAGAAAGAAAGCCAGGAAAGCACATGAAACAAAATATGATTCAGGCCTTGCCATAGTAAAAATCTATGGCTTCGAGGTTTCAATTCTGAATTCAATTGTGAAGTCCTAGGGGGTATACAGATGCAGCAGGAAAAGTGAATATCAAGTGTCTTTGTGGATTAATAACATGCAATATCTTAACTTGATGGTTTGCGAATGCTATATATGTATTTCAGTTTAGGTGATTAGCTATCATAAAATCAAGTATGACATTGGGATGTAGCATTTTTCCTCAGTTATTAGAAATAGATCTAATAGATAAGCATGGAATTTTGGATCACATGAACCATTTTAACTCACTAATATTTCCCTGAAAGAGAAAACAAGGTTCCTAGAGGTAAAGCAGCTTGCCTCAAAGGACCCAACTAATTAATAAGTTGTTTTGCCACATTATATGATAACCCATTTGCAGCAACAGGTCCACAAATATTCTTCTCTTTGAATAAGCATCAAGGCTCTGTCCACTCTTAAAGAAAACATTTCTCTGGGAAAATGGGGCAGTGCAAGGCATGGTAGAAACAGGTTTCCTTCCTCTATCTATCCTTTCTGTCACTGTGACTTTGTGCTCCTGTTCTCTTCGATTGCTATGTTGGTCATTCATTCATTTAGTACTCCCTGAGCACACTATGTGGTAGGTTTTCTGCTAGGTTTAACAGAACAGCAAGAGAACGGTGTGTGAGTTAGCTTGTATACTGGGTGAGCTAAGTATTGCACTAATTGTCAAGTGATTACCCAGAAAAATAATTTCAAATAATAGAAACATGTTTGGTGCAATGATATCAAAAGGAAGAACTACAGATACAAGTTTATGAAGTGTCATTAAAACCCCTCAGCAGGAACTGTCTCTAAAGTACGATGTTTTGCTTTCCTTCCCAAGCAAAAGAAATTAAGGAAGATCACTTACTGTGAGCCACTGAATTTGAACCAAACATTAAATGTCTCCTAAAAATAAATTTTCATGGACAACAGTTGCAGGAAACCACTCAAATGAGTGCTATAAAAATTAAGGTTTATGTCAAGAGCTGGGGAAAACAGACAGAGTTCTTAAATAATCTGGTGGTTAAGAGAAGTAGATCTTCTATATTTTTGTTTGGGTTGAAAACTGAATTATTCAAATATTGTAACTTAGCATTTCCTTTTATGGATTTGCAGTTTGGTGACTTATTAAGAGTCATATGCCTGAGATCACAGATAATAGCCTCACACCAAAATAAATTTGAATTCTGCTTCTTTTTAAAATGTTTGATTTGTTCATAACACCATTGTTCTTTTTATAAAATAGCTTTACTGTCTTTGTTAGAGTAAAGATAATATTTCTACATTCATTCCCTGCTTAGCACAATGAACATTCCACCAGCTTTGTACTAAATTATAAGCCCTGTTCTAATTTTCTAATTACAAATGACATGTGGAATACATTTTCTAATTACAGATGATGTAGGTCACAAACAGTTCTCAGATGAGAGTAATAGAAAAAGACCAGTAAAGGTAGAGTCATTTGGTGCCTGGTGAAGAAAGCTCTCTTGTAACTAGAAAACTCAAATTGCTACCTGGTCTCCTCCAAAGATTTATTTGTTTATCCAAAAATTATTTATCATTTGTCCCCTGGTGCTACAGATAAACAGAGAACCGGATGAATTCCTTGCCTACTTGGAGCTTTCTCTCTGTAGAGAAGGCAGATAATAAGCATATAAGCAATTAATGATAGCATACCTTCAGATAGAGATGAGTGCCAGGGATAGAAAATAAAATAGGACAGTGATGTAGATGGAGAGTAGTTAGACGGGGATTTCCTTTAGCTGAGGGATAGAGTAAGAAGGTGCTTTAGAGAAGGTGAAGAAGCAAAGTGAGAACAAGTTTAGTCAGAGAGAATAATCAGTGCAAAGACTCTGCAACTGGAATAAGCACGAGGTGTTAGGGTCAGAAAGAAGGCCAGTGACACAGAAGGGGCGAGTGGGAGAGTGTCAGATGAAGCCGAAGATTGGACAGGGACTTGAGCAGGTGCAGCAGTGGCTCTCAAAGTGCGGTCCCTGGACCAGCAGCATCAGTATCATCTGGGAATTTGAGAGTAATGCAGATTCTCCAGGCTCACCCCAGACTTGCTGAATCAGATACTGTGGGGTGGGATCCAGCCATCCGTTTTCTAAGCCGCCTTCCAGGTCACTCTGATGCGTGCTCAAGCCTGGATCCACTGATCTAGAGCCTTGTTTGCCATGATAAGGAATTTGAGTTTTAGTCTCTATTGGAGGCGTTAAAGCAGGAGAGTGCAATAATGTGACTTTGCCTTTGAGAAGATAACTTTGGCCTTTGTGAGAAGAATGGGCATGTTGGTCGTTACTCTTTTACGTATATGTCCTGACTTAAAATTGTGGCTCAGCGGGAAAGAACAATTAGCAAATTCATGCCGAGCTCTATTTGCTTTTATTGTGAAGGATAATTGTGTTCTGTCTCATGCTTGAATCCCAGATGTCTGTACCTGAAAATGCAAATAGTACTTCCCTACTGTGAGATGTCAGATAACTGAAATTCAAACCCACTTGTGGAAATGCAAACCCATTATCAATTTCTTTGAGTACTAATGTTTTAAATAAGGCAGATTTTCTAGTTGAAATAAACAATTGACTTTAGCATTGGAATATAATTAGGAGAGTTATTAATTAATATTAGTTGTCTATTTTACTCTGGATAGCAGCTCATTTTGGGGTGTGTATGTGTGTGTATGTGTGTAAAGCATATTTCTAAAGTGGAAACAACCTTCCTACTATAAAATTCCTCTGGATATTTATTGAGTCTTCAAGGGATGGTCCAAGAATGTTCTAGAATAAGTCTTCTCAGCCACTATTTACATTTGTCATTTCCTCTGCTTCTTCTCTACTTCCCTCTTTTCCTATGTTATACCTGGTAAAGGTATTGAGGGTATTTTGTCTGTGCTACAACTACCATGGATATACCTGTGCCACCTCCCATTACTGGAGGTGTTACCTCTTGTAATATGTCCTTGTGGCCCTGTGATAGCATCCCAGTGGACTAGTGCTATGGCTACTTTGCTAAAGGGGCAAATTCTTCACACTCCATTGATGCCAAAGTTAGACAGACTAAGCCCAAATAAGTGCTGCCTGAGCTTCTACACATCTCACAGATCTTGTGAGAAAAAGCCGCTCTTTTGATTCCTGCTTACACCCCTCTCTCTTCTTAGGACTGACAGGATTCCTAGGGATGGCCAGAGGCAATTCTCCAAGACTAACCCTGAGTTTTCATTCTTTCCCATATGTTCTCTTTTCTACCAGCCACCCGTTTCTCCAGCCACCTGTCTTAACCATTTGTGTATTACTTGAAACGTTGCTGCCTTTGTTTTCTTTATTTTTTTTTATGTATTCTAGACGTATGCAGCCACATTAGTAGGTATATTATGCATTTAAATAGTTATATATGCTAATTAAGTTACCTAAGGCCTATAACTGACTGTCTTAGGTCAGTTTCTCTGAGATAGAGATTAGTGTGTAGAAAGTTTATTGGAGGATGTGCTCAGAATAGCACCTGTGAGGGGGTAGGAAGCTGACTGGACAGAGGAGGGAGGGAAACTGCAGTGTGTCACCAAAGAGGCCTCAGGCAATCCCATGGGGAGCTCCAAAGCTGAGAAAGACCTCCAGAGTCACCCCAAATTGAGGCAAGGGAGCTGCATCTAGAAACTCCCCTATATGACCTGGGGAGGGGGGCCTAATCGTGGGCAAGCCCGCTCCCTTAGAAAGGGCAATTTCCAAAAGGGACACAGGTATGAGAACCAGTGCCTTAGTCCTGAAGGGTGGGGAAGGGGCTATGGGTTCTATACCACTATTCACTACATTTGCAGAAAGAGCTTTCACTTTTACATGTGAGGGGGAAACAGAGTTTGTAAATGTTTATGATCATTCCTTTTCATACCTTTGTTGAGCTAATGTCTGATAAGTGAAACGTAGACCTGCAGGAGCTAGGAGAAAGCCAAACGGCTTGACCTGGAAGAAAGGAGAGTCTGGAATGGAGGAGGAAGAGGAGGAGGAGGCTGTCAAAGACTCCAGCTAGGGTCAGAGAAGTGACAGTGAGGCTGAGTTCTGAGATGTGGCAACAAAAAAGGGCTAGATGTGAGCAGGTCCTGTTCAGAGTAGAATGTAGAAAACCCTGGGGACGGACAAAGATATTTTAAAAGGTGTTTTAGGAAATCTTTCTGTGTGAAGTCAAATTGCTTCCTGATCTCCATCAGAAATCTTTGGTTAAGATTTTCAAGTTTTTGTAATCAGATTTGTTTGTGCTTCTAGATTTTTTTACATGTTGAGATTGGCATTAAGGTTAGAGAATGATGATGTGAGATGGTCCAGGTACATATAAGTTAACTCGTAAGTCAAGCCAACAGCTACTGTTCTCTGTCTTTAAGATTTCAATGAAATAGGCTCATAACCCATTGCATGTCTAATAGGAGGCCAGGGCCAGGTTCTCTGGGAACTTAACATGAGTTTTCCCAAGAAAGCCATTCATATGTGAATTTTTGTGTGAAGCAAATTTCAAAAGTTGGAATTGCTAAGGCTTTACCTTAGCAACACAGACAACCAAAACAAAGTATTATATATGCCTGTTCTTAAAAGTAAATCCGGACAGGCTTGGTGGCACACTCCTGTAATTCCAGTTACCCAGGAGGCTGAGGCAGGAGAATCATTTGAACCTGGGAGGTCGAGGTTGCAGTGAGCCGAGATGGCACCACTGCACTCCAGCCTCGGCAACAGAGCGAGACCCCATCTCAAAAAAAAAAAAAAAAAAAAAAAAAGATAAATCTCTTGGCCATTTCTGCTAGTACTTGCTCCAGTCTATTTCCTTTTTGCCCTTCTCTATGTTGGTTCCTTCCTATCTCAATTCTTGTTCCTTTCTTAGTAAGAAAAAAAGTATTCTCAGTTTCTCACATAGAAAAACTCAGCCCTCTTCCTATCCCCAACCCGAAGCTTGATTCTGATCTCCTTTTGTACATGCAAAGATTAATTAATATCATCCTATAAACAATGTACTGGCTTTTCAGGGTCTTATCCTTTCATGTATGTTTTATTTAAAAATAGCTTTAAAAAATATTTTTAAAGTTATATATGCAGATGGTATTAAGAGTTAAATATTTTAATATGCTGGCGGGGAAATGGCATCCTCCCTACCACTTTCACCTCCCTAGAAGCATCTGCTTGCTGTGTTTTAAAGTAAATTTCCTCTCAGCAGTCTCTACTCATGTTATCTTCCTGTGGAAATCATTCCCATGGACTTTTGACATGGCCCAGTATGGTTTGGTGATCCCTACGCAGGCTGCACACATTTTATTCTGCCATCTCCCTTTGCAGTCATCCTGGAGATTCTCTTCTTTGCTTTCTTGTGTGAAAGCCTCTGTTTCCTTAAATTCATTATTTCTACTTTATTACTTTACTCCTTTGTTTTGCTGGAGCACATCTTTCAGTATCTTCCCAAGAAAGGATACACAAGAGGAAAGGTTTTTGTTGTTGTTGTGTGTTTTGTTTTAGAATTTTCATGTCTGAAATTGTTTCTCTTCTATCCTCACACTAAATAATATTAGTTGGGCACGTGAGGGCTTCTAGATCAAAAATCACTATTTCCTTCACATCTTGAAGGCATTGCTCTAATATCTTTTCATTTTGATTGCCATTCAGACTCTCTATTCTTTATTGGAAAGCCTATATTTTTCTCTTTTGGAAGTTTCTAGCATCTTTTAGTTTTCCCTAAAATTCTGTAATTTTACTGTAAAATTTTATACAGTGCCTCAATACAGATCTATTTTTACCCATTACACTGGGCCATTAGGTTAGTCAGAGCTTTAAATCTGAGATTTATGTCTTTCATGTGTAGAAAATTTCCTTTTTTTTCCACTGACAGTTCCTCTCTTCTGTTTTCTCTGTTCTATCTGATGATTCAGTTTTTTTCAACGCAAACCTGTTTAGAATCTCTGCATACTATGGAGAGATTTGTTGACTCTGGTCTTTACTGTAGGGTGATTGAATGGACTCTTTTCTTACAGAACTTCTGATATGCTGGGTGCAGTGGCTCACGCCTGTAATTCCAGCATTTTGGGAGGCTGCCGTAAGAGTTCAAGACAAGCCTGGCTGACATGGAAAAACCTTGTCTCTATAAAAATTAGCCAGGCATGGTAGCACATGCCTGTAGGCCCAGCTATTTGGGAGGCCAAGGTGGAAGGATTGCCTGAGCCTGGGGAGGTTGAGGCTGCAATGAGCCATGATTGCACCACTGCATTCCAGCCTTGGCAACAGAGTAAGACCCTGTTTCAAAACAAAAAAACAAAACAAAACAGAACAAAAAACCAAACCCCCACCAAAAACAACAACAACCAAACAACACAAAAACTTCTGATATCAATATCTTCAGATTTTTCTCTTTGGCTGATTACAATCTCCAGAGAAGTCTCTTCTAATCCTCCTCCTGGCTGCCAACCTCTGGGAACTGAGAGGTGGAAAACAGGTGAGGTCTGAGCATTCAGTTTGCACTCAACTGTTTGGAGACCCTTTCTTCCCATTCCTGAGAATAGATCTCCAGGTTTTACTAAGATGGAGAAAGAACGATAGTAGTAGACTTAGGAAGAGCAAACTACTTCCTAAACACTCTTCTAACACATCTTCCTGCGATTAGCCGTATCATCTTTCTCCCTTTCAGAAGTATCTGGTGCCATTGATTCTGGAGCCTAGTGAGAGTTATACAGTTTAAAACGGATTTTTTCTTGCCTTTTCCTTCTGCTGATTTAGAATTCTGCTTTCTCAGTCTACCAAGTCAGTTGTCACCCACCCATCCACTCTCTAGCCCCTAACATTTTAGATTATTGTCTCCTCTCCCATTTTCCTTTGTGAGTTCATGCATTTAAAAAATACCTTACTTGGGATTTAATGTGGTTTGGGAGGGTACAGAACTAAATGTATGTATGCATTTATTTATTTATTTGTGTTTGAGACAGAGTCTCGCTCTGTCACCTAGGCTAGAGTACAGTGGTGCAATCTTGGCTCACTGCAACCTCTGCCTCCCAGGTTCAGCAATTCTCTGCTTCAGCCTCCTGAGAAGCTGGGATTACAGGTGTCCACCACCATGTCTGGCTAATTTTTGTATTTTTAGTAGTGATGGGGTTTCACCAGCTTGGCCAGGCTGGTGTTGAACTCTTGATCTCATGATCCACCCGCCTCAGCTTCCCAAAGTGCTGGGATTACAGGTGTGAACCACTGTGCCCAGCCAATGCATGTATTTAATTCACCACTTTAAATCAGAAATGCCTTCCAATTTATTTCCTCCCCTCTAGTCTCTGAATTGGGTTAGAAGAAGTGGAGAATTATATGAATTATGTCATCTCTATCCCTATACTTCCCTATTAGAAGGCAGAAATAGCTACAGTAAGTTTAGATTAATTTTTTTCTCTGTGTTACATATTGACATGGTCCAATTCTGTTTCTGTGTAACATAAGATGAGCAGAGATGTATTTAAATCTCAGAAAAAGGAATAGAGATTAGATAATAGCAGAAATCTCCAGACTGTAGGATGTTGAAATGTGTTATCAGGGGAATCCGCTGAAGCTTGCGAGTAGCTGAATTGACACAAAGCTAGGAGCATAAGCTTGGGTCTTAATTTGGCTGGCATTGCCTTTGTAAGGCACAACACTTGGTGCAGGAACAAGCCCACTCTTTTCTTTGTCTGATAAGGAAATATCTGCAATTTTAAGCAGGTGCAATGCTCTGGTTGATACATCTTTAGATATTGCAGAGTTGTCCCTGACATCAAGTCAGTTACATCCAATTAATGTCTGGGCTTCATTTTTGAGAGTGGAGGATGTAGTGGCTGTCAGACGGGCAGTGCCTTAGAGACAATTGTGGAGGGGAGTAAGGGGCTATAGCCATGGGTGTGAAAAATACCACATGTAACCCACCTATTAATACTGTAATTTCCCATTTCTTGTTGGAAAAGTGGTGTCTGATAACCCTGTTATTTTCACGGTCTCTAGGTTTACTTGCTCTGCCATTCATTTTTCTTTTCTGTTAGCCTTCATATTAGTTATAACATTAACTTACCTAGATACTTTGGGGGTAATTTTTTCTCTTTTCTGGTGAGTAGGGGTATTGGGTGAGCAGAAAAGCATTTCTCCCCGACCCCTGCAGGAGGGGATTTTTTATTTATTAATTTTTTGGTATGGTTTGCCCTTGTGAAGTTCACCCTAGGTGAGGTTATTGCACATTGTGAATCCATTGCTGCAGGGAAAGAGCTCTCTTTGCCATGCATTAAATTGGATTGGATATATGTTTAATTGCAAAGTTGAGCTCATGAAAATAAAGTTGTCATTTACTGTTTTGCACTGGAAGCTTGGCCACTCCTTACCTTTTCTGGGTTTTAAATTTGGAACAACAATGCTGGTATGATGATTATTTATTTGGCCAGGATATTTTCGTCCCATGTGTTACTCGGGAGCAAAGAGTATGGGCTTTGGAGTGAGACAAACTGGGGTCTAAATGTGTGTGACTTGGATCAAGCAAGCTAATCATTCTAAATCTTGCCTTCTTTGTAAGATGGGGATGATGTGAGTGTTCCTCTTAGCATTGCTGTAAAGATTAAATACGCAAATATAAGCAAATTGCTCAGCATGTACAAGCAAGGGACACCTACTGTCATCACCCTGATTTTTATTGCTGTCATTACTATTCAAAGAAACAGAGTGTCAGAAGGGAAAAAAGGGGGGGGAAAGGAATTTCACAAGTGGCATAGGAGTCAGCTGAGGCCCAGCCTTTTCTTTAGAATCTAGTCTAAGACCTGTAAATGCTTGATTCTACAGCACAGATTAGCAAATGAATCCTGCTTTATGGGACAGGTACATCCACTAGTTCTCTCTAGAATTTATCTTTTTTTTTTTTTTTTTTTTTTTCAGATGGAGTCTCACTCTGTCACCCAGGCTGGAGTACAGTGGTGCCATCTTGGCTCACAGCAACCTCCGCATCCCAGGTTCAAATGATTCTTCTGTTTCAGCCTCCTGAATAGCTGAGATTACAGGTGTGAACCACCACGCCCTGCTAATTTTTTTGTACTTTTAGTAGAGATGGGATTTTACTATGTTGGTCAGGTTGGTCTCAAACTCCTGATCTCAAATGATTTGCCTGCCTTGGCCTCCCAAAGTGCTGGAATTACAGATGTGAGCCACCATACCTAGCCCTAGAATTTATCTTATTGCATGTCAGTCAGCCCTGTTAGACCCAAGAAAGAAGCTCAGTTAAGTATCACTATTTCAAAGTTCCAGTCATAAGAACATTTCTCTCTTGCCAGTGTCCAACCTAAACAGGCAATGAACATTGTTACTATTGAGAGAATCCCAATAGAGTAATAAAGAGCTCGAACGGTATAATTTTAACGAAAACATTTAAAAATGTCCAAATCTTTACCAGTAGTTGTTGTAGTGTAGAGTAAGCACACGGAAAGTTATCAGACCAAAACTTCTAGCTGATATATTTTCAGATCTGGAGAGAATATATTTAAAAAGTTGAGCTAGGGGCGGGGTGCAGTGGCTCATGCCTATAATCCTAACACTTTTGGGAGGCTGAGGCGGGTGGATCATGAGGTCAGGAGTTCAAGACCAGACTGGCCAACATGGTGAAATCCCATCTTTACTAAACAATACAAAAATTAGTTGGGCATGGTGGCTCGTGCCTGTAATCCCAGCTACTTGGGAGGCTGAGTAGGAGAATTGCTTGAACCAGGACCCAGAAGGCAGAGGTTGCAGTGAGCTGAGATTGTGCCACTGCACTCCAGGCTGGGCTACAGAGTGAGACTCCATCTTAAAAAAAAAAAAAAAAAAAAAAGTTGAGCTAGGAAAACAAACAGGCTTCACTAAGATCTGTGATTCAGAAGTGGATTTCTAGCGTGTAAAAAAAAAAAAAAGGTGGCCCAGCATGGTGGCTCACGCCTGCAATCCCAGCACTTTGGGAAGCCAAGGTGGGCATATCACGAGGTCAGGAGTTTGAGACCAGACTGACCAACATAGTGAAATCCTATCTCTACTAGAAACAGAAAAATTAGCTAAGCATGGTGGTGTGTGCCTGTAATCCCAGCTACTCAGGAGGCTGAGGCAGGAGAATCTCTTGAACTGGGAGGTGGAGGTTGCAGTGAGCCAAGATTGTGCCACTGCACTCCAGCCTGGGTGACAGCAAGAGTCCACCTCAAAAAAAAAACAAAAAGTTATGCAAAATTGTCTGGAAAGAATAGCACATAGTAAATGAAGCCTTTTTTCCTTCTCCTGTTATTAAATCAAATGCATTTCATAAAGGAGGAGGAACCTCTGAAATAAATGCAATGAAGCCTCCTGGAAGCATTTACTCCAGGGACTAACAAAAATCAATTGGTAACTCAAGGTAGATCTTTAACAAAAGATTGAAGCAAAATGGTATTGAAAATGCATCTACACCATAGAGCAGTGTCCCCTTAAGAGGAGTGATTGCTTACCATGCAGCATCCTCAGTGTAGATTCCTTTATCTATTTCAAAGGAGAAGATTTAATTGAGGAATGCCACATTGAATACAAATGTTTATTCTTTCACTGCTTACTTATAAATGATCAGATTCTCTATTTTAAATAACTACGAGAAGGAAAGAATATTCTCAAGCCTTATGGAAAAAAGATTGAGTACAGTCATGCATAATTCTCACGAGACCTCCACCTTGGCTCATACTTCCTAATTAATCTTTACAGTTCATCTGTAAGGAGGATGCAGTTTAAATTTGTCTCAATCTGTAGATCTAATAGCTATGGAGCATAGAAGATAAATTGTATTTGGTCTGAATGGCTGGGTTTAGAGGAGTTTTCTACAGTCACTATAATGAGGCCTATTCTAAGTTTTGTACACAAGGGGACTTTGACTCAGAGCTTTCTGTGTGGGATTCCTGGGAGGCGGTCTAATCAGGGAACATTTGTTGAAAATGTTCAGGTGGTCCTAGCCATTGGAGGAGCAACAGTCTGTGCAGTGCTTTTGAGACCTGCTTAGACCCAATCTCTTTTCTAAATTCCAGAATCTGGATAGATTGGAGATGCTGTGCCCAGCAAGGTACATGGCGAATATTCCTACCAATGGTACTAAAGGAACTAAAACTCTTAGGCATCACCAGATGCCTATGGAGGGGGTTTCCTAAGAGTGAAGCAGCATGGCAATGATGATGTTGATGTGATGGTGGTGACAGTGATGATGATGATTAACTTTTATTGAATGCTGCTCTGATAGGTGCAGAACCATATGCTTTTACCTTTAATCGACACAATATTCTGTGCAGTTGGTACTGTTATAATACAAGTATCGTCCTTGGCTTTTGTTAGAAAAGAATAAAGTGAAAAATTAGAGCTTCAAAGAGGAGATCATGCTTTTCTAATGTACGACTTGACAGTTCATTTTGCAGGCTTCTTTGGCTTTTTTACAGTGCTGTTCAATTTTTGATTCAAGGATTTCTTTAGGACATGTAGGTCTTTGACTGGGTACTAAGTATAGAGAAAGGATAGTGCCTATCCTTAGGAAATTCAGTCTACCTTCAGCTACAAACCAAAGTTTTTTCAGGGACAGTCATGCTGTAGGACATTGATGAATATGACAGTGTGACAGGGCCTGAGGCTGGCTAGAGAATGCATGTCCCATCTAAAGGTGTTCCAATTAAGATAAACAGCAATGGCAACAAAAATCCTTGCCACGTAAGCAGAACTCCTCTCTGGAATGGATTAGGCCTGGTCATTATTTTGTTATTCATGAGCTAGTTATTTTTTTGATTCCTTGGCCAATAGAATGTTTTCTTTGTGATTTTTCATATTAAAATTTAGACATCATTTCTGTACCTCTTTGCTATGGAAGCTTAGGAGCCAATGGATGGCCATGATCTCCTGCTTTGAGGATGCCACTGTAATGAGAGTGGAGCAGGCTCATCGAGAGGAGCAGAAACAAGAGGAAGTAGGTGAACAAGAGTCCAGAATGGTATTCATATCCCTGGCCCCAGTTGTCTCTAAGGCCTAGTGGCACACTTCCTGCAATTCGGTTGTTCAACTATTTATTTAGTTATAAAAAAAAACAAAAAACAAAAAAAAAAACACTCTAGAATATCTTTCCAAGATACTTTTCTTTGGCAAAAGCTAGTTTAAGTTGAGTTGCTGCACCTTGAAACTAAAAATGACTTGCCTAATTCACAGGGCTGCCTGTGAGATCAATAAGGAAGATGAAGGAGGTAGGAGAGTGTCAAGGGTGAGAGGATGGGATCCATCCACAGAGCACATGGCCAGATGGGGCCATCTGTAATTATAATCCTAAACATAGAGACATGGAGTCTCAGAAACAAACATTGGGGCCAACATTAAAAGACAAAAGACATAAAAGAGGAAAAAAACGATAGAAAAAATTCAGTTCCTATTTGGAAGTGAAGTCATAATTCATTAACTTTGGCCAGAAAATGTTTAGAAAATAGGTTCTGGTACTCCTCAGTAGGTCAAAGACAGGGCCTTTAAAGGAGGGGAGGCTGGGACTAGTTTTCAGAAGGAGGCAGTGCCAGAGGCACGAGGGTCATCTGTAAAATGGACTCATTTCTTTAGGTTGTCCCCAGAACTTACTCTGGCTTCTTGGGGTTCCGCTTCCCTCACTAGAAGTGGACCAGGGTGACTCTACTGTCTTCATCCTAACCCAGACCTGAATTTTAAGGGTCTCTTTGCCTTGTTCCTGATCTTAGGTGGGAAACTTTCAATCTGTCATCTTTATGGATGAGGTTAACTGTGAATGTTTTGTAGATGCCTTTTATCAGGTTGAGGAAGTTCCCTTCTATTCCATTCCTAGTTTATTGAGTGTTTTTATCATGAGTGTTAGATTTTATGAAAAGCTGATCATGTGTTTTTGTCTTTTAATCTATTGATAAGATGACTATGTTCATTTGTTTACTGTCTTTAATGTAGCTTCTTGAACACCTGAGGACATTTATCTCTGTATATTCAACTCATGTGATCACTTAAGCTCTCTGATAGCAGATATTAGGCTAGAATTTGGGGCACACGAGTTTTATTAGAGATCAGCACTTATGGAAGAGGTGGGCGGAAGCAAGATTGGGCAGAGGAAGAAGGTAAACTGTGATATATGTCTGACAAAGTCTTAGCCAATCTGTCAGGGAGCTCTGGGATAGGAATTTTCCATCAGAGTTGTTCTTTGATGGATCAAAATGATTGGACATTTTTGCCCACTTTGCTCAGTAACCAAATGTGTTCTACCCCATGAAGGATGTGTCCCATAGCCAGGTAGCTGTCTACAGCTGAAGGGACCATGAAGATGCTGATATCTGGAGGCTGTCTTCAGTAATTCTCCCCTGAAGGGTGATCTGGGCTATACATTACTATGTCTACCACACCACTGTTCATAGAAATCTGAGATTCTCACCCAACATTTGTTCTAGTATCAGAGGTCTGACTCACAGAGGAGAACAGAAGTGTGTAGATAACTTTCATATCCTTGGTCAGAATCTGTATAGTAGGCCGATAGCCACAAATCCATAAGCAGGTCCCCATACTCCTTCATGGACTTCCTAGGAGCACACAAAACTCCATAACCAGTGTTCAAAGGCTTTGATGACTAATCTAAATATTATATTATAAGAAACAGAGCAGCCCCAAATCAAAAAAAATATTTCAGAGTCTGGGAGCAGAGACTCAGGCCTGTAATCCCAGCACTTTGGGAGGCCAAGGAGGGCAGATCGCTTGAGGTCAGGAGTTCGAGACCAGCCTGGCCAACATGGGGAAACCCCATCTCTACTAAAATCACAAAAATTAGCCAGGTGTGGTGGCATACACCTATAATCCCACCTACTCCAGAGGCTGAGGCAGGAGAATCACTTGGACCCAGATGGTAGAAGTTGCAGTGAGACAAGATTATGCCACTGTACTCCAGCCTGGGTGACAGAATGAGTGAGACTCTGTCTCAAAAAAAAAAAAAAAAATTGAGATTGGATTTCTATTTTCTATGATGACAGATAATTCTTATAAAAACTAAGAAGTGAAGTTTTACTGACATTCTCTTTAAGAAAGGAAATTTTTAATTGAATATGTACTTTAATGTCCCTGTTTTCTTTTATGTTTATTCATTCTGCTAGTCTTTTCTCATTGTCATCTTCATTTTTCTACTAAAAGTCTCCATACATGTTATTCAGGAAGCCATTAGAAATCATGAGAAGAAAAAGAGTTGTAAAAATTATATCTATTTCTACCAAAGAAATGTTTATAAAACCTAGGATAGATATTTGGCTTGCTGTGCATTTTACTTTTTATTCACTCTAGCTTGTTTCTCTGGGTCTCACTTTAGTGGCCCTCTAAAACCAATGTAGACTGGGTTGAATTTACTTGTTCTTTGTTCTCAGAAAATGAGGCATAATGAACAGGAAACCACATTTACACTGATGTGAAGTGTCAATACATTTTATGTAAATAAGTCTCTAGGGTCTTACATACTAGATTATCTGGGAAGTGGGAAGGGAGAAATTAACCCATTCAGTGTTGCTAACCATTGACCTTAATCTATTCTAGAAGTAAGAGTGACTATTTGGTATTATTTTATTCTGAATTGTCTACTTATTGTTTTCTGAGGAAAATGTTTCTTCCACAAATGAAATAACTGATCATTCTTTTTAATCTGAAATTTGGCTCATTAATAACAGGTGTTTGATTTATCTCTGTCTCTCTGATAAATGCCAGCACTAAGCAGAGAGACTGGTACATGGTAGAGACTTTGTCAGCACTGAATGAACCAATGCTTTTAGGACTTTTCAAGTACAAATTAGAAGAGAACCCTTACTGATAAATTTTGGAATATGAAAAGAAGCATCAAAATTTCCCCTGCCTTAAATTCTACCTTCCCTATCCTCATGGAAATGACTAGCTGAATTTAGATATTGCAGGGAATGTCAAGAAGTTTCTGATAAAATGGTGCAAGTATATCCAGATAGAAAGTGACTTTGAGGACCAATAAAGAATTTGTGGTAACAGTATAAAAATCTACTCTCAGCAAATTTCCAATATATGCAATAATGGATGTCAATTTACTAGTCAGTTGTAATCACTTCAGTATGTATATTAAAATGTCATGTTGTATACCTTGAATATATAAAATAAAAAATAAAATAAATATTAAAATATATAATATATATTAAATATATATTTAATATAGAAATTCAACCCAGTCTACATTGGTTTTAGAGGCTCACTAAAGTGAGACCTAGAGAAACAGACCTAGAATGAATAAAATATATATATATATAATATATAAAATAAATAAATAAATATGGAAAAATGTTAAAGTAAATAAAATGTAATTTACAAATATGTATTTGCTTGTGAAATTACTGTGTCCTCTACATTTATAGAAGTCAGATAGGCCATATAGTAGGCAAATGAAATTACCAGTTGAATAGCATAAAAGTTGAAAATAGTCTCACTTTGTGTTTCCTTCCTTTAAAAAAAATAAAACACAGAGTTTGGTTCTGTAATATTGAGCAACTGTTGATTTTCATGATAACTATATCATAACATCTTAAGTAACCAGCAATAAAATTTCCCATTGTTGAACTCTATATGAGAAAAAAGCCATTTTTTTATTGCTCTCACCCTGTAAAATGCTTTGAGGAAATCACAGCAAAGATTACAATGAAAAATGGTGAGCAATGATATTTCAGCTATCATTTATTTTATAGTAATCAAACATTTTTAACCTGCTTAGCCTTTTATTATTCCATGTCTAGAAATCTCCTTTATAATGAAATTATAACTTTAAATGGAAAGTAACACAAACACAAAAGAGCAGCTTAAATTTGTTGTGCTGCATTCTCGATCCCTGAGTATTAGTACTCAGCTGATGAAACAAATATTTTGACACCTTACAACATTTCTAAATCGTGAAGATTTAAAAGTCACAGGGACTGCCTTTCCTGGTGAGTTGGCATGGATCTCTGATTCCTGATAAGCTAATTCTAGGAGACAGGCGTATAATAGTGGGTAGCTTTTATTGACTACTTAGTATTTGTGCTAATGTGTGTTATATCCATTTTATCATTCCATCCTCACAACGGCCAAATGAGGAAGTTCTCACTCCCATTTTACGGATGATTAAATTGATGCTCTAAAAGTTAAGGGACTTGCCCAAGAACACATAGTAAATAATAAAGTTAGAATATAGATAGATAGATAGCTGTTAATCATTGTTCGCCAAGCGCATTGTTATCGTAGTTTAATTAAATATGTTTCAAAAAATACTATTAGTATTCTCATGATTATATTCTGTATAGAAAAATCAGAAAACAAGAAAAGTGCTAAGATGATGATAAAAATCATTCATGCTTTCCTTTAATTTTTGTCATTATTTAGATATACACATGACGTACAAGGTTGGAATAATATTGGACCAAATGTAACCTGCTTTTCCATGTAAACATGTAGTATGAACATTTGTTCATATCAGTAGTTTTATTCTAAAATGGTATTTTAATAGTGTTTAACACGTATCATATTTCACATTATAAATATGTGGTTTAGTTGCCAATTTCTTATTTTCATTTTAAGTTTTTCTAATTTTTCATCTTTATAAGCTTATCACAGTGAGCTTTCCTGTTTGAGTCTCTTGTTTTTTAATCAGTATAAATTAATTGAGATTGAGTCAAACTTACTTTTTTGAAGCAATTAATATATATTTCTAAACTGTCCTGGGCAGTTTAGATTTTTGCAAGATGCAAGATGCATTAGTTTTCCAGGGCTGCAGTAACAAAACACCACAAATTTGGTGGATTAGAACAACAAAAATTTACTGTCTCAAACTGGAGGCTTGAAGTCTGAAAACAAGATATTGGCTGGTTTGTGCTTCATCTGAAACATGTAGGAGAAGGATCATCTCTTGCTTCTTCCAGCATCTAGAAGCCCCAGGCATTCCTTGGTTTGTGGCAGCATGACTCCAGTCTTCACACTGCATTCTCCCTATGGCTCTTCACACCTTCTGCCCTCTGTGTCTGTATCCAAATTTCCTTTTTATATGACGACATGAGGCCTAGTCTCGATTATGACCTCTTCTTGACTTGGATAAATCTGCAAAGACCCCGTTTCCAAATGAGGTCACATTCTGAGGTATAGGGGGTTATGAATTAAATGTATCTTTGAAGAGGGAACACAATTCAACATATATCACTAAGTATACACTCTTTGTCAATGTCTTAGAGTCCTTATTTCCCTGAATCTTCACCAGGACTGCATAAAATTTAATAAAGAAGAGTTCATGTTTGCTAATTTAAAGATGAAAAACTGTGTGCACACACTTGCACATGTAGTTTGATTTCTATTGAAATTGTGCATTTTCTTATGGATGATTATTCTTTCCCTCAGTCCACTCTTGACTCATCCCGATCTGGCTTCCAGAGTGCCAGTAGCTTTCTTCCCCGAGTTCAGTGTTCACGTCTCAGTTTTTTAACTGCTGTAACTGCTCAATAGTAATGAGAGACTGGGTTACAGAAGTTTCTCCTTCTGGGTCCCCCAGGGGCGTGGTTTCAAAGGCAGGAGTCTCCTGGCTCCAGGCCTCTATACAGGAACCAGAAGGGTTTCAAATGTAAAGTTCTTTGTCAGGGGGTTTCCCAGGCGGGCTAGGTAGAGAAAGCCAGGTCAGCCCCCTTTGTCCCCCCTCAAAAACCTGCGGAAAGCTCTGGGAGGAGGGGGCTGTGTAACTCAGAGTCAATCCGGTATCAGAGTCAAAGATCAATCACTCCAGAGGAAGTTTGAAAGAATTCCTCTCACTGGACCAGAACATGAATGGGGTGGGAATAACTCAGCGGTTAAAATTCAGGGGCTCCTTACCTGAACTGATATCCCGCTCTGGGCTCCCCTCCCCCGACAGCATGTGAGCTCTCTTTCACTCTCTTTCTCTCTCTGTCTAATAAATCGCTCTCCCGCAAAACTCTATGGGTCCACGATATTTATTCGAACTGTAAGCTCACCACCCTCTGGGGCTGCTTTATCCATTCTTTCGGATAAGAGAGGCCAAGAACCTCTTTGGAACGAGGAGCTGGGGACGTTCACGCTCCCTCATTACAGTAACGCATTCTTAGGACCCAACTTCCCTTCTGGAAACATATTCTAAGTTTGCCTCACATGGCTGAGCCTTTCTGATTTTCTTCCTTTCTTCTTGGCTGCTCCTTTTCAACTATGTGTGCTTCTACTTTTTTCCCCATGCTGTAAATCCCAGTGTTCTTCATGGTTGTGTACTAAGTGCTTTCCTATCCTCCCTCCCTCCTTTTCCCCTCTTTCCTTTTCTTTTTTTCCCCTCCACTCTCCCTCTACTTGGTAGCCTAAATTACCACATATGTTAATTAATCTCAAATCTACATCTTCATCAGTATTGCGGAGTTCCAAATCCAGTGTGTTCAGAAGTGAATCAACTCCTGTCTCCTTAACTTGTTTCTCCCTTACTATGTTTCCTAACAGAACCACCATCTCATACAGTTGCCCAGGACAGAATCTTGGCATCATCCTCAATCCCTCCTCTTTCTCGCTGTGTTAATTTTTTATTGCTGCTCTAACAAATTGTCACAGAATTGGTGATTTAAATGTACATGTTTAGCATCTTACATTTCTGGAGGTCAGAAGTTCATAATGACCCTCACTGGGCTAAAGTCAAGATGTTGGCAGGGCTGCATGTCTTCTGGAGGCTCTAGGGGAGAATCTGTTTTTTTTGTTTTTTGTTTGTTTGTTTGTTTTTTGCTTTTCCTGGTGTTCCTTGGCTCATAGCCACCTTCCTTCATCTTCAAACCCAGCAAGGTCAGCCTAAGTCCTTCTCACACTGCCATTTCTCTGGCTCTCTCTTTTGTCTTCCTCTTCCACCCTTAAGATTCCTTGTGGTCACATTGGGCCTACCATGATAATATAGGATACTTTCCATATTTAAAGTCATCTGATTAGCAACCTATTTCCATCTGCAACCTTAATCCCCTCTTCTGTATAGCCTCTCCTATTCATGGATTCTGGGGATTACACCAGGGACATCTTTGGGTAGTTATTATTCTGCCTACCATACCTTTCTTAGCTAATTAGCTCCTCCATCTAAAGGCTTTTATCTCTTAAATATATCTCAACCACTCCAGTTTCCTTTTCCTTTCTTGCCTTGACTTATAATTTAGGTCTCATCAACTCTTACTTGAATTATGCTGATAATCTCCTAACTGTCCTCCCAGCTTTTGGCTTTCTCCTTGCCAACGCATTCTGAAGGCCTCCTTCTTTCTTCTTAAGATGAAGCATGGGTCCCCTCTTGATGTATCCATTGCTTACATCCCCAGCTGCTTCTCTTGACGCTCTCTCCTTGCACCCTTTATTTCAGCTGCTTCTGAACTTCATCTTCCTCCAGTACAACACGCTCTCTCCCACCTCTGGGCCTGTACACCTGTTCCTTTAAAGTAGAACACATTGTGTTTCTATCTTTGTCTCGCTAAAGCCTACTTCTCGTTCAGGTGTCATTTTAAATGTTACTTTCTTTAGGAAGCCCCTGCTGATCCCTGTCCTCCAAACTGTTATATGTCTCTACTTCCCTACTTCAGAACCTATTATTTTTGCACTGTGATTTGTTGTTGTTTATTTAACTATCTCTCTGCTCTTCTTGACTCTAAAGTTTCATCAGGACCAGGAGGGAGTCATATCTGTCCTGCTTACCATTCTTGTTATATGTTTAGTGCCTAACTGATATTTGACAGGAATTTCTCAACACAAATTTGGTGAATAAGGGAAAGAATCACCATAGTTTAAATACTTATTAAATAAAATGCATCCTGTCTCTGAAATGAATTCCCATGCCCATGCATATCCTCTAGATCTCAGCTCAGGGCTCACCTCTTCAGGGAAATCTCCCTTGACTTCCATCCTCTTATGGACTAATTGTTTGTGTCCTCTTAAAATCCATCTGTTGAAACGCTCATTCTCAATGTGATGGTATTAGGAAGTGGGGCCTTTGAAAAGGAATTAAAGTTAGATGACGTCATGAGGCTAGGGTCTCCATGATGGGATTAGTGTCCTTGTAAGGAAAGGAAAAGACTGGAGCTTGCTCTTTCTCTCTTCTTTGTGAAGACACAGTGAGAAAACACCATCTGCAAACCATCTGCCCTCACCAGACACCAAATCTAATAGCACTGTGATCTAGGACTTTCCAGCTTCCAGAGAAATAAATGTTGTTCAAGCTACCACTACAGAGTTTATGACCTTTCATTATGGCAGCTTGAGCTTAGACACACCCTCGCTGCTTTCCCAGTTAAGCTCTCTTGTTGTATATTCTGCAAAAACACTTTTACTAGAGCTGTTATCTCAGTATTTACACACTCATTAGAGGGAATATTTAATTAATGTTTGCCTCACTATTAGACTAGAAGTACCTTAAAAACAGAAAGTATCTATTTTGACTCATCATTCCATCCCCATTCAGCCACAAATAAATATTTGTTGGATGAAAAAATGAATGAGTGGAGGAATTAATTCCTCTTTTTTTTTTTGTCCTCTGAGTTTCTCTCTTCCCTTCCCTCTCCCCTTTTCTTTACTTTTCCCTGAATTTTAATCACTGTGCCAGCTAGGGCAACTCATAAATACACGAGGGCAGAAGGTGTTTCTTTGGCTACATTAGGATAGTGGTGGGAAGGATCATAGGATCATGTGGACCCATCTCTATACCAGACAGAAGTTCATTCGCCAACCCTGAGGCTTGGGTGGATCACTTCTAATGAACCTTCTTAGCCCCTGGTAGCTCATGATGTGTCAATTCACTATGTTTTTCAATATTTTGGATTGTTTGAAGACTCTCCATTTAGCAAAGAAACACCTATCTTCATACATTCTTTCCCTTTATCCTGTCTTGGCCTTCTGTAGCAATACAGGATAAAGTTCTTATCTCTTCACTATGACTTTCTTCAAATCCAACAGTTGTTAGGGACCCTCTTCCTTGCCCAAGATGCCTTTCTGGTTCCATTCCTTTCAACAATCACCATCCTGTGTGTGTTTTGAGGCTGTTCCTTTGTTTCTCCGCTTATCTCCTTCTTTCTTTTTCCCCTTCTTTCCTTTTTTCCTTCCATCCATCATCCCATTTTATCTTCCTTTTTTCCTTCTTTTTTCTCCTCATTTTTAATTTTGGTTTTTCCTTCCTTTCTCTCATTTCCTATCCCCTTCATCCTTTTTCCCTCCTCCCTTTCCTTCCCTCCTCCCTTAACTCCCCCTTCTCTTTTCCCTGCCCTTTCCCTATTTAGTTCCTCAAAGGCTATAAAGCAACTAGATTACCTCTAGTTCTCATTTCTCTCTTAAAGATTAGACATGCCCTGATCATCACAGAGAATAGGGAAGGAAGGAGAGAGGAAAGTCACCAGCTTTGAGTCATTTTCATACTTGATAAGAATAACAATAGCACTTTTATCTAACTTATAGACTAAAAGCTTGAACAGGATTGAGCTAAATACAGAAACCTGGGAATGCTAAAACTTCCCTCTGAGTTAATACTAATCCACTAATCAACACTCTCAGTTATTAATAGGCTGCCACCAAGCCCATGTAGAAAATATGAACGATAAAGTAATCATTGGGGAATCTTGAAAGCTAGATTCAATATTTCAGAGAAATTTGTTCATTGGTTTATTCACTCATTTGAATGCCCACTTAATATGGAGCCCTGACATTTTTTTTTTTTGAGATGGAGTTTCACTCTTCACTCTTGTTACCCAGGCTGGAATGCAATGGCGTGATCTCGGCTCACCACAACCTCCGCCTCCTGGAGCCCTGACATTTTTAACTGAATATTTTGGTCATGGGAGCTATAATAGAGCTTTGAAACTTCAGGATGTCAGCTTTCTGCCTACTCAGAAGTCATGTAATTAGTTCCTTGTCTGTTTTGATGCATCTAGCAAACATGCCACAACCATGGAACAATTTTGCATTCAACCCTATGTCCGTCTGCTTTAACTTCCAAATTTTCATCCATCCACCCAGCTGAACATGTAAATGCATCACTATGGCATGGCAGCCACTTCCATCTTCTTTGCTTAAATGAAATGGAGATTGTGACTACCTCTTTTCACTAGATCAGCTGTGGGGCTTTATCATCCCAGAAGAAGTAGTCAAGGCCCAGAATGCATGATGACCAGGAATCTGTGAACTGTTGCCAGCATTCCTGGATCCCTCACCAAGGGAACAGACCATCGTTCACAGCTCCAGTGAAATATTTGATTTGTAACTTGCAGTTTTCTGAAAGTATGTTAGGATAACTTCTCTCTCCCAACCTCTTGTTCATGTGATCATCAAATCCCATAATTTTTACCTCTTACCTCCCATCTGTATCTCTCCTGCTCCTCCTTTTTTCAAGCCATCACCATCATCCATCTGAATTGCAGCCAGAATGTTCTAGTAAGCGCACTTCTTCCTGGCTTCAAACTCTCCAGATATTGTTCATATGGTAGCCAGAGTGATGTTTCTAAAATACAAATTAACTCAAGCTACTGTCTTGCTTAAAGACCTTCAGTGGCTCCCTATTACCCATTGGCTTATGTCTAATCTCCTATCAAAACACTTAAGACCTTTGTGATCTGGTTCTAACCTTCCTCTATAGCTTGCACTTTATCTATTCTCTGTATAGTATCTTTGGCTTCTTTCATTTCCCCGAATGTATTACCCTCCTGTGCCTTTGCAGTTGTTAGTGTTCTCTCACAATATCCTACTTTCTCTCTCTTGCTGAATACACAAGAATTGCACTCAAACACGTCAGATAAGCTCTCTGGGCCACACACACCTCATCAAACCCATGTAGAATTGGGCATTCTTTCCTTTATATTTTTATGCTTTTAAAAAATCAGATTAGATTAATAGATTATTGATCCCTTGAGCTCAGGACTATATTTTATTTTCCTATATCCCCCAAAACTAAAACATGCAGCTATACATTATATAGTTGTTGAATCAATTCATAAATACCATCATATTAGAAAATATTTATATGGTTGTTAGTCTGTGTCAGGCACGGTTCTAAGCACTGCACATAGGTTACCTCATTTAAACAATCAATGCAGACAGCCAGGTGATCCTTTTGGTCGATAATTGTGACTTAAATGTCAAATTGTGACTTAAATGTCATGAACATGGGCAAACTACTTTAGCAGCCACTCTGTCACCAACCCACACTCCCATTTTCTTGCCTCCACCTTTCTCCACTCACTGTGAGGCTTCAGTCTATCTCCATTCTAAAAGCAATCTGATGTTAGGCAGGAAGTTTAAAGAAGCCCCATCCTTTTTCCTCACGCCTGGTAGCATGAAGCCTCAGTGCTGAACACAAGTTCCAGGCTGTGATGTGCTAATCTGGCCCAGGGTGAGGTGTCTGAATAGTGATCTGTAGTTAGTGTTTCTATAATTGTCTAACCCTTTCTCAGATCTTGAACTTGTCTGTCCTGGAATGGTCCAGTAGTACCATGTTTTCCAAGCTCAGTATTCTCATTTCTCTCTTCAGGTGCCTCAATCAGTAGGATGGGACTTCCGACTGAATTCCTTTCCAAGATTTTATTTCAACAATATCTGAGATAATTGGGAATTCTACACATTCCCTGTTTCTTCCTATGCTTTTGCTGGGGAGTTTCTGATAGCTGTGGGTAGAATCATAGTAGCTGATTTTTTTGTTAGACTGCTGGACTTTTGAGCATCGTCCTTACTACTCCTTGGAGGTTCCTCGTCTGGATCTTTCCTGAAACTGTGATGGGTTTGTTTGCCTGTATAAATGGAAGTTACCTGTCAGTCCAAACCTTACCTGCATGTATCACAGTAGTTTTGATGTGAGAAAGCATAATTTTTGCCTTTATTTAGCTTATAACATAATCCTTAAAAGCTAAACTTCCTTGATCACATGCTATGTGCCAGACATAAAACCTTCACATAAAAGCTGCAGGGTAAGCATCATTACCCGCCTTATACAGATGAAGAAACCATGTTTCTGAAATTTTAAATGGTTTTCTAAGGTCACATTGTCAGTAAGTAGTGGAACTGAGATTCAAATTAGCACCAGTCTGACTCCAAACACCAAGCTCTTTCTCTACAAATTGGAGGAGGAAACACTTGGGACATGCAGAGAAGTATTTCTGGGCTTCTGAAGGAGGCTGAATTCATAAGTTCTCAATCAATATTCTTTGCTTTAAATGTTGACCCAGTATTGCTGCCCAGACCTTTCTTATTGATTGTGGTTAAAGCAATTGTAAAATCATGAAGTAGAACCAATCAAAAGCTTCCCTGAAATGAATGAACACGAATGCCTTGTAGTTATATGACTGTGGGTTGCCAAAAATGACAGAAGATGTGGTTCTAAGCATGTTCAAATCCAGCAAAAGCCTTGCAATTGCTGGAACAATTTTCTTCAAGTAGATGAGAGTATTTGAGTGTGGCAAACTGGTATAAATTCTGTGTAAACCATGGTGTGCATGGGCTACCCAGATCACAAAAAGCAATGAGGCAGTGGGTGGGCCAACACATTCTTCTGCAAAAGCAGTGGAATGTCAGCAGCATCAGAGGACCAAGTAGACCTTTCTGAACACCGTAATCAAAGTGGGAATTGGCAGAACAATAGCTGCTCCTTGATCATCTAGAGTGTGGTTCGGTTAGCAGTGCATACCTGGTACGGGATACAGGATCTGAGTGACTGGACATATGACACAATGATCCATGAGCATCTACATGAACAAGAGTGATCTGATTGGGCACATACAACATCAGAAGATGTTTGTGAAGCATCTCTGTGAACATGCGTTAAGACCTGAATGATCATGTGTATCATCTGCAAAAGGGTAGGTAACATCTAAATAAGCGCATGAATGTCAAAGATCAAAGTGAATAGTTTAACATGTGTAAGATTGGAATGAGCCTTGTTAACAACGCAGTGAACATTTGTATTGTTTTCATGTGCACATGTGCTGTCTAATGAGAATTTGCAATATCTCAGGTAAAACATCTGAATAAGCCCAGGTCCTACCTGAATAGCAGCGTGTGATATTGGAGCTGATTGCCATCTAAGTGAATATGGTTTTAGAAAAGCTGGCCAGGCACAGTAGTTCACTGAGTTTGAACGCAGTTTGGGTAACATAGTGAGACCCGATCTCTACAAAAAAATTTAAAACTTAGCCAGATGTGGTGGCCCACACCTATAGTCCCAGCTACAACGGAGTCTAAACTGGGAGGGATTGCTTGAGCCCAGGAGATCACAGCTGAAGACATGTGTAACATTTTAGTGAACATGTGTATCACCCACATGAATAAAGATATGATCTGAACAGGCAGGGAGAACATCTGAATGAGGGTGTGTAACATCCAAGTCAGGAGATCTCAAACTTGAGCATGGCCAGAATCATCTGCCTGACTTGCACAGATTGCTGGGACCTCACCCCAGAGTTTCTGATTCAGCAGATTAAAGGTCAGACTCAAGAATTTGCATTTCACAAGTTTCCAGGTAACACTGCGCCTGCTGGTCTGGAACCTGCATTTTGAGAACCACTGTCCTAAGTATGTGTGACACCTGCATATAACATCCAAGTAAGCTGATTAACATCTACGTCAGATCTAAGTGAACATGTTAACATTTAGGGGACATATGTATCACCTGAATAAGTGTTGTGCTCTCTGTAGGAGCACATGTAACATTTGAATAATATGTTCAGAATACAAGTGAACCTGTGTTACATCTCAATACATCCATGAAACATGAACAAGCATGTTTAAAATCTGAGAGTATGCAGAATATCTGAGTGAGTGCTAGAAGATTCAGCCTCTAAAAGGTATGTATGTGTTTTACGTCTGAAAGTATTCATTGTCTGTATCATAAGATAAACATATAGAAATAATTACCATACATCATGGAAAATGCAGCAGTGAGTGTCTGAGGAACAGAGACACACAAGAAACAATGGCCAGATTCAGAATGGAAGCCACCAGAGGAGGATGTGTAGATGGCAGAGATGACATGTGAGGTCTGTTTCAAAAGCTGATTAGGAGTTCTTCAGGATGCCAGGAAGAGGTAGGTGGGGGAGGTATTTCTGGAGGAGGTTCCCAGCAAAGGCAATAAGCACAAAATATAAAATAGCTTGGTATGTCTGGAAAACTTCATGTAATTTTGGATTTGTATAATGAAAATAGGAAGTGGGAGTAGAGGGTGAGACTAGAGTGTTGATGAGAGCTCAGGTCACAGAAGTCCTTGTGGTCCATAACACCAAACTTGAACATGGTGGTGTTTTTTTTCCCTCTCCCAGTAAGTGATGGAGAATCAATGGATAGATATAAGCAGGGAAGTCATGTGATTGATTTGTGTTCAGAAATATCACTCTGGAGGCCAAGTGGAAGATAGATTGGAAATGTAGCAGGAAATCTACTGCAACATCTGTTTGTGCCAGATGATAAGGTCTTAAATTATAGCAAAAGCAGTGGAAAGAGGCAGAATAAGAAGCTATTTTAGAAGAAAAAGTCTATGGCACTCGTGGACTTGTGTCCTGTTGGGTTATGAGTATCAGGTAGAATGAATAAATGAGATTGGGAAGGAGGAGAGGATGCACTGGGAGGGATTATGCATTTGGTATCAGACAGTCAATTGAGGCACTTCTGTGACATTCAGAAGGGGAAGTTGCATACCCCTTCTAGGGTCTAGAGGTCAGGGGATGGTTCAGCCAAAGACAGAAATGTGGAGATGATCTGTGAGTCATAACTAGACTCATGGGAATGGGACTGACTAGTGAATGAGTGGGGAACAAAAAGGCTAAACATGGGGAGCCCCAGGAGTCATCAGTGTGTGAATGGTGGGCACAAGAAAAGACCCAGCAATGGGAAATGAAGTGGGCCCATCAGAGAAGCAGGCAAGATGCATCAGCAAGTGGCCTCACAAAACAGTGCATCCCTTTAAAAATAGGAAAAGTGTATTTAGTATAAACGTCAAGGATAGCGTGTGTGGGTTCAAGAGGAACCAACTGGGAACAGGAATTCCTGAGTTCCATCCTGGCCATGCCACTGGATACTTTTGTGGCCCTGGTTCATTAATCTGAGTTTCTTGGCCTCTGTTTTCAAATATGAAAAGTGAGAAGTGAGTATTGAATGCAAGAGAACAAGAGCTCACTAACTTGTAGATGAGGGTTTAAAGGCTGTCCTTGATATGCTTGTTATTATACAAAGGCAGGTTCTGGAGTTGCTCAGTCCTGGGTTCAAAGCCCGAAGGCACCGCTTACTAGTTCTTTGACTCTCGGAAAGTTACTCAATCCCTCTAAGTGTTTAAAAAAATAAAATAAGTCTAATAGATGGATGTGGGGTGTGAGTGGGGAGGGGCAGGGGGAGAAGTGTGCTGGTCAGGGACAATGTGAGTATTTAAAGAGACAAACCAAGTGAAGTGCTTAGTAAAATGTAAACAAACCAGCAACAGCAACAGCAAAACCCTATGAATGCTATTATGATGGAGATAGTTGGATTCAGTTGTCTCTAATGGCCCTCCCAGCCCAGCGCTCTTTGTCTGTGTCTGTTTCCATTTTTGTCTATGATCCCATGATGAGCTACTTGGTAAATATCCTAAATATTGACTAGGAAGAAGGATTTGTTTTCTGATTTCTGACATATATTGCAAAGTTGGGAGAAAGTAATTGTGATGGAAAAAAAAAAAAGCATGAAATTCAAATATATCCAGCTTGTCAGGTCTCCTGAAAGCCTGAAAGTCTGAAGTCTTGCTTGCCTGGGCTGATGTCTCCCACCCCCTGCCTGCATTCACCATTGTCCCTGATTGCTTCCCTGGACAAGCCCCTCACCTAACCCTGCCATCTTAATGGTTCTTATGATAATGTAAATACCTCTCACCCACCCCGGCTATTGTAACTGAACTTGTGGTCATATATCCTCCTTGCCCCCTACCACCACCACTGTAACTGAACACCCCACCCTCCAAAAAACTACCCAAACCTATAAAACCATCTCCTATCCCACTGCCCTTTGCTAATGACGTTTTTGGCTTTAGCCCACCTGCACCCAGGTGAATAAACAGCCATGTTGCTCACACAAAGCCTGTTTGGAAGGTCTCTTCATTCAAAACACAAGGTTTTCAACATTTGGTGCCGGAAACCCAGGATAGGGAACTCCTATGGGAGACCAAAGCCTTGTCCTTATTCTTGTGCTCTCTCCATGAAGAGATCTACCTACCAACCTGGGGTCATCAGACCAGCCCACAGACGCACACCACCGGCTATTTTGGTAAGCAGTGTCTCTTTTTTGCTTTCCCATCCTGTTGTCTTTTCCTTTCCACTTCCTCCCCCTTTCGTTTTTGTCCTTTTTCCATCACAAAGACAAGGAAAATCAGGTAAACCAGGTTCTTCAGTGAGGTTCATGACCAAAAAATCCTACATAGATCATGGATCTAGGGACCCAGTTTCCCCAGGGGTTTGGTTATCGTGGCGATGTTCACCCTAGTCACTCTCCCACCAGGCTCATGGCTGATATTGGTGGCAGGTCAACATAGAGGATGCTCTCTTTGACCACTCACCAACAATGAGGTTCAACCCAGGCTCCACTAGGGACGCCTGTTGTACGGCTGGGTTGTGTGCCCATTTTCCTTGTCTCTGCTGCCTTTCCAGAACCATGGGCAATTGTTCGTCCTCTAGCCCTCCCTCCTCTCTGCTGGCCTGTGTTCTAAAAAACCTCAAGCATCTTCAACTGTCTACTGACCTGAAACCCAAACGTCTCATGTTCTTCTGTAACACTGTATGGCCCCAATACAAGTTAAACAATGGCTCCAATTGGCCAAAAATGGCACTTTCGACCTCTCTATTTTACAAAAGTTAGACAATTCCTGTTGCAACACGGGCAAATGGTCTGAAGTTCCCTACGTCCAGGCATTTTTTTACACACCAATCCCTCCCTAATCTCTATTTTCTTTCTTCCCTTCCATCTGCCCCTCCTTCCTCTGCTGGTAAGCCAGAATTCTCCTTGTCCATCAACCCTTCCAATCTTTCTCCTCCACACCTGTCCAAACCACGCCCTAAAGGAACCTAACCCACTCCCCCCAGAGCCTTCCTCCTCTTCCTCTGCCCACAACCCACCTCCTTATGCCCCTCCTGTCACCTCCCCACCTCATACGTGGCCCGGCTTACAGTTTAGTCCCACAGCTACCTCCTCTGCTCTCCCCAACAATCCACCCTTTCAGAGGTGGCTACAGCCAAAGGCATAGTTAGGGTGCACATTCCTTTTCCTTTATCCAACCTTTCCAAATTGGCCACCGGTTAGGCTCCTTTTCATCAAATCCTCCAATACTTAATCCAGTCCTTTAATCTCACCTGGAGTAACTTAAATGTTATCCTTACTTCTACTCTCACCCCAAAACATGCTTAATATGCATTTTATCACCCAATCAGTTCCTAACATTACAAAAAGGTATAGAAATTAAAATCTGGCCCTCAAACCCCACAACAGGAATTAAACAACCTCACCTTCAAGGTGTTCAATAATAGGGAAAAATCTGCCCAGTGGCAGCACATCTCAGAACTGCAGAGTCTTGCCTCTTCCATAAGACAAACCCCAGCCATACCACCTGCTCACAAAGACTTCAAGGTGTCCAGATTACATCGCGTCCAGCCACCCCACCCAGACCTTGCTTCAAGTGTCAAAAACCTGGCCACGGGGCCAAAAAATGCCCACAGCCCAGGATTTCTCTTAAGCCCTGCCCTGTCTGTGCGGGGCCCCCACAGAAAGTCGACTGTCCAATTCACATCGCTGCTCCCAGAGCTCCTGAAGCTCCAATCCTCGGCTTGGCAGCTAAAGACTAACACTGCCCTAACATCTTGGAAGCCCCCTGAACCATCACGGATGCCAAACTTAGGGTAACTCTTACAGTGGAGGGTAAATCCATCCCCTTCTTAATGAGCATGGAGGCCACCCACTCCACGCTACCTTCTTTTCAAGCACCTGTCTCCTTGGCCTCCATAACTGTTGTGGGAATTGACAGCAAGGCCTCCAGGCCTCTCAAAACTCCCCAGGTCTGGTGTCAATTAGGCCAGCACTCCTTTCCACATTCTTTCCCAATCATCCCCACGTGTCCAGTTCCCCTGTTAGGCTGAGATATCCTGGCAAAATTGTCTGCCTCCTTAACTATTCCTGGGCTACAGCCACACCTCATTGTCACCCTTGTCCCCAAACCCACAGCCCTTCTTATGTTCCCCAACTTTAACCCTAGGGTGTAAAACACCGCCATCCCATCCGTTGCTATAAGTCACTCACCCCTCATCATTCCCTTAAAACCTAACCAGCCTTCCCCTGCCCAGCCCCAGTACCTATCCCACACAGGCTTTAAAAGTAAAGCCTGTCATCACCCATCGATTGCAACACGGCCTTTTAATTCACCTCCTGCTTCTTCAGCATCTACACTCAAAGGGGTATCATGTATCCCCTTCCAAAGCCCAAATTTCTTCCCCATCTGTTACAATCTTTCGCCAGCATACATGCGCTCTCCCTGCCATCCGTATCCAGTTAATTTCCCAAACCCCAACCCCGTCCACCAAACAACAGCTTCTCTCCTTCCTGGGTGTGGTTGCTACCTTCACTTCTGGATACCAGGTTTTGCTATTCTAACTAAGCCATTGTATAAACTCCTAGAGACAACTTATCCAACCCTAGTAATCCAAAATCCTTTCCTTACTCCTCCTTTTGCTTCTTAAAAAACAGCTCTAAAAACTGCTCCCTCTCTAGCTCTCCCCAACCTGTCTCAACACTTTTTCATTATATACTGCTAAAATCCAGGGCTGTGAGGTTGGGATTCTCACATAGGAGCCAGGCCCATGGCCTGTAGCCTTTTTATCCAAACAACTTAACCTAACAGTCCTGGGCTGGCCCTCATGACAATGCACAGCAGCAGCTGCCGCCCTAATACTCTTAAAATCCCTCAAAATCACAGCCTATGCCCCATTTACCCTCTAGCTCTCACAGCCTCCAAAGTTTTCTCTTTACACCTCACACACTTACTTTCAGCCCCTCGCCTTCTCCACCTTTATGCAGTCGCCCCTACTACTTAAACCACACTCAGAAAGTCTGTTTCTATTATTTTCTAACTGTGTTCAAATTCACTGGACTCATTTACTTTTACATGCTAGGCTTTTTTTAAAGTTGCCTGATTACACGTTTCCTCCAGGCAATTACAGCTAATATTTCACTCTTAATCTGGCTCACGTTCTCTGCTCAAACCCAGTCTTGTTAATAAAAGTGATTGCTTATAAATACCACATGCTTCCTCATACACCGTAAAAACAAAAGCTGTCCCTCCACAGAGTTAACCTTCTCTAATACTATATTTCTCCTTCTCTTATTTAAACCCTGTGTTTTTCTAACTAATCTCTCAATTCCTACAAAGTCATATACAAGCAATACCCAATCAGTCAATACGACAAATGGTCCTTCTAACAACCCGACAATATTACCCCTTTCCCCAAAATCTCAGCAGTCTAATATCTTTCCCATTTTTAGGTTTCCACTCTGCCCCCAATCCCACTGGAAGAAGCCTTGGGAAACTTCACCCCGACCCCCTAAAACCTGTTATTACCCCCTCTTCTCTAATTCTTTCTCTCTATATATAAAAAGACAGGTATGTCAGGTCTCCACATGCAAGTCTGGGGCCTGAAAGTCTGACGTGCTGCTTGCCTCGGCTAATGTCTCCCAACCCCTGCCTGCGTTCGCCATTGTCCCTGATCCCTTCCCGGGACAAGTCCCTCACCCAACCTTGCCATCTTAACGGTTCTTATGATAACATAAATACCTCTCACCCAACCCTGCCATTGTAACTGAACTTGGTGTCCCCTATACGCCTTGCCCCCTACCCCCCCACCACTGTGATTGATCTTACTCTGCAACACCCCCTACCCCCCAAAAAACTACCCAAACCTATAAAACTAACTCCTATCCCAGTGCCCTTTGCTAATGCCCTTTTTGGCCTTAGCCCACCTGCACCCAGGTGAATAAACAGCCATGTTGCTCACACAAAACCTGTTTGGAAGGTCTCTTCATTAAAAGCATGCATTTTTAAACACAGCTCTCCTGGTCTGTGGGTTACCCATCCATGAATTCAACCAATCTCAGATTGAAAATACATGGGGAGAAAGAGGAGGTTTATATCTGTATTGAACAGGGACAGACTTTTTTCTCTTTATATCATTCCCTAGACAATATATCACCTATTTATATAGTGCTTACATTGTATTAGGTATTATAAGAAATTAAGAGATTATTTAGGATATACAGGAGAATGTCATGTGTATGTTATATGCAAAAACTACACCATTATTGTGTAAGGGACTTGAGTATCTGTGGATTTTGGTATTCTTGAGAAGTCCTGGAACTAATCCCCCCTGGATACTAAGGGATGACAGGACACTAATAAAATGTGGCTCATCAGAAAATGCCCTTCCTCCTCCTCCTCTCCCCTTGAGGCAGTGAAGGAGTCTGTGCTGTATAGTATTGAACAAGAGTTTTCCACTAATGACCAATAATAAATTGCTTCCAAGATCCAGTCACTGATGATTATTTTTTCTCAGTGTATTGCAGTAAAATGAGAAAGAATTATAGATTTGGGGAAAATGTAGTGGCTGATTATTTTCTTTCTGACACATGGTCAGAGGGACTTATTGCTTCCTTTACAAGAATCGCATTTTAGGCAATTTTTTCTTATGTTCAATATTCTGAAACATAAAATTTACAAAAAATGAGTTAGTATGGGTCCCTAACTAAATTTAGAACCCAGCAAAGTAGAAAGATAAAAGGGTCTGATTTAAAGAATGTCACACATGGGAAGTGATGAACATAGGAAGATCTCACCTTTGGGGTGACTGATTATTTTGCAATGCAAAATCATTCATCTCCATTTGCCAAGGCAGGCTAATGAGACTGAGGATTAAAGGGGGGACTGGGAAGGGAATAAGAATTAGGTTTTACCTTCTAATTACTTACTTATTTTTATTTGTGAAAAAGCTAAGACTGCATTTTCTAGGTATTATCGGAACTATCTGCCTTTGTAGGAGTCTTCTACCCCAACTCCTCACACTTCTCTCAACTCACCTGCTTAAAATGCCACATCATTACTTTTGACCACTAAAATAATATAGTTATTATGGAAATGTATTTTAGAACACACACTTTTATATGCTAACATTTAAGAAATTTCAAGGAATTATTTTCTGATAATTTACAGAATAAACTTAAAGACAGTTCATCAGAAATTATTTACTTTTTGTTCCGTGTGTGTGTGTGTGTGTGTGTGTGTGTGTGTGTGTTGTGTTCCTAGTCTGTATTTATTAGGCAGTTATAATAGGCAGGTATTTCCCCAGGTTCTTTACAATTTAATCCTCATAGTTAGGGCCCTGCAGTTAGGACTGTTATTTCCCCATTCTACAGCCAAGAGAACCATGGTTAGTAATGCAAAGTAATCCACCCAAAGTAACAGTGGCAGAGTCAAACGTGAATGCAGATCTGCCTGATCTCAAAACTCACACTCTGAGACAGTGTGCAGTATTGTGTATACTAAAAGGTATATGTAAGTCAATTAAACCTTCAGAAATGGACACCCATTCCTGTTAGTGTTTTGTTGAGCTTTCTGCTGCAACTTTGTGCATTCTTTCCTTATAATCTGTTTACATTTCTCTCATTCTTTATCAGTGGTTCTTTTTGTGTGGTGGGATGACAGTCATGAATGCTTCTGAGGATTATCAAAGTTAGGTTCTCTCTGAAGAAAAATGTGAATGAATTTGCACTGGGTTAATGATCCAGTGATTACTTACATGACATCATATATTTCTCCCATAAAAATATAATGAATGTCCTTGGGTTTTCTGGTCTTGTATTTATCACTCTTTTATTTAGTGTGCTAATACTAAAGGAAACTCCATCCTCTCCTGAAACTGAGTGTTACTGTCAATGCTCCTGAAACTTTGTTGCTGTATGTTACCTTTTGGTCCAGCTGCAGCTCCAGAACCAGCTCTGGATAGCGGTTGACACATTTAGTGAGAACCTGAAGACACTAAGATAATTCAAAAGGGAAAAAAAAAAAAAGGAATCACTAACAATTTGGCATCAGGCATTATTGCTTCCCAAAATTTCTTATTAAATACTTTACCCAATATATGAGCAACCTGTTAAATGAATGGAATAAAAGGATGAATGAAAGAATAAACAAATGTAAAGATCCTTTAGATATTAATGGACCAGGTGGTTCAAAGCCTTGAACAAAATGATTAGCTCCTTGAGGGCAAATATTTTATTTCTTCATTCTTCATCATCCTATAGAAGCTGATTCTCAAGAACTACAGTATTTCTTGAATGTATTTAAAGAATAAACCCATGAACCCAACACAGATAACCCTATACCACAAAGCAGATAAGCTCCTCTGTTTAAACTTCTTCCTTTAAAGCCAGGCTAGAAGCCCTTTAAAGAGTGCTTCTAAATACAAGCACAGCATTATTCTCCCAAAAAAGAATTCTGCCATCACCTCTTCTGTGCTATTTGTAAGTTACTTTTTCACCTATCATGTTCCCAGTAATTTTTATATAATTGTCTACTTTTCCATTCAACTATAAACGTGTAAATTCCTTGAAAGTAGAAACGACTTTTATGTTCTACTATTGTAATTCCATGTTTTTGGAAATAGTAATTATCATCATCATGTTTGTTAAAAGAGACTTGTATCAGGTAATGCATGATAAAAGTCAGTTGATCTGTCTATGGACCAAGAGTTGTCGGATAGTAAGCGTCTTTCAAGGGCTTATTCTACTTTGTATTCCTGACTGATGGCGTAGAATCTGGTACCCAGTAGGTGCTCAATAGATGTTTGTTGAATGAAATAAATACATGCATAAGTGATGCATAAAGAAATGATTATGTAGTGTTTTGGATAAGTAGTATGATTAGATAATTTATTGTCCACTTTGAGACTCTTTGTGAAGACGGGCAACATTCGTAACTAAGTAGTCATGCCAGACCAACAGGCGTAGACAAGCACTGTCCAGGTATACAAGAAATTTAGTCATCTTTAGATAGCCAAGTGGATTTGAGTTTCGAGAAATTGTAATTCAATTCCTTTTATCCTTATTCTTGTTTCTTTTTGTTAAATCCCACCTCATGCCATAAATTAACTCCGAACAATTAAGCTATAGTTTTTGTCTGCTTTGGAAGTTCCAGAATTCTTTTTATCTCCAAGAGCTATTTTTCATAAAATGTGTTTTTATGTTAATATGCAATGGGTTTATTAGTGTTACTCCTGAATTAATAAATAGAATTAATAAATATTTTTTCAGTTTATCAGTATTATTTACTAATACAGTAAAGACTGATTGATATAACCCACATAAACAAAAGCTCTTTTTGATCCTCAGTATTTTTGAAGGGTGTAAAGAAGTCCTGAGACCAAAAAGTTTGGGAATCTCTGATACATTATAATTAAACACCATCATTTCAATAGAAAACTGAAACTTAGATTTCCCCAAGGGTGTAGTTGATACATTTAAATCAGCATTTTATTATCTTCTCTGTTTTGACATTGCTCATCATATTTTGTAGATTTAAGACTGTAATCTCTTAGAAAGTCAGTGCTATGCTGTATACTTCTGGCTTATAGCACAGTCATAGCTACGTAGGAAGTATTCAAAATGTACTCATTGAGTGAATTATTATTCCCATAAATTTCAAAAATTCTTCTACTATGTTTTTGAAAAGGTACACATAGTAAGTTCATGCACAAAGCACTTAATGTTGATTTTTTAGCATTCCCACAGCAAGATCTTCTTATAATTTAGTAATCTGTAATCCTACTACCTATGGATAATCACTGTTAGCATTCTTGGGTATATTCTTTTTTCCTTTTTAAATATAGTTTGGAGTATTTGAGTGCAAACTTACATTTTAATAAATTTTCATCATAATCAACTAGCCATGTGTAATATCTGCCACTGGGCAGATTGTTTGTGACACACCACTTTCAAAGTTACTTTAAATTCTTGGCATATACTAATGGCCATTGTGTGGTACTGAGTGACTCTGCTTTGGGAAAGGTGGGGATGCTTTATTTTCAATAATTTCCCAGCAAAGTGTCCCAGACATATAAATCAGTTAGTCATTTTTAACAATACTAAAACAAAACAGCTCTTGCTATTGTTTTAAATTATCATCTATTTAATATGTATACAAAGTGAAGAATGTAAATTACAAAACAATTTTTAGCTAACAAATTAGCTGAAGAATAGCAGGAACAAGAATTTCAACAGGCTTCAGAATCCATATGATGATTCAACTGGATTTTTTAATTCGATTTTCAGATTGAGTAAGTGGTAGATCTCACTTATAATTTAAAATGTACAAATGAAAATAACAACAGAAATAATACAGTTTCTTAACTTGCAGAGTGACAAGGATTAAAATGTTGCATAATACTGAGTGTTGCTGAGAATAATAAAAATGTAAATAAATACAACTATTTAGATGGCAATATGGAAACATCTAGCAAAATTAAAAGGCATATATCCATTTACTAGCAAATTTCTTTTTTTCTGATACATTTACATAAATTTGCAAAATATACATACAAGAATGTTATATCATTGTAATAGCAAAAATTGAATGAAACCTACTGTCCATCAATAGTGGACTGTTTTTACGAGCTATGATATATCCAGACCACTAAATCTAGTAAAATTATCAAAAGAATTAAGGTAGAGATATAATGTCCTGATAGTGAAAACTCTCCAAGATGTATTGCTAAGATTTAGCATGCTCCCTTTTTTGTAATTTCAGGAAGAATAAACAAGAAATTGCTAACAGTGGTTACAACTAAATGCAGAGTGGCATGGAGGAAGAAAAAATATAGGTGTTTGCTTTTTGAGAAATTATGTTCCTGTGTTACTTCTATAATTAATAATAGTTTATAAAAAGCCTTAAGATGTATACCTTTGATCCAGCAATATGGTATTTTGGAATTAGTCTTAATGGGAATAACAAGGTATGTGTGCAAAGCCATGATCCTAAGATGTTCTTCTTGCATTGTTAATAATTGTGAAGAATTAGGAGCAATATAAATGATCAACCGCAGAAGATGGGTTAATGGAATTATAACTTGTTATTAAAAATAATGTCCTAAAGGAATATTAATCATATATTGTTAGGTTATGACCCTTAGAAAAGTATGGATAGTGTAACTAAAATATCTAAAATGATACATACCAAAACATGACTAGTGGTAGGATAATAGGTGATTTTTATTTTCTTCTTTTTCTTTTTAAATCTGTATTTCCTAAGTACTCTCCAAAGAACAAGTATTACTGCTATTAAAAATAAAATAAGCAATTCATCATTTTCAGAAAATAAAAAATAAAAGCTAGGAAGATATTTCTGCTAAGAGTAAATTAATCTTCTCTTTATATTATTAGAATATCTGATTTTACATTATCATAGCTCAATTCCATTTCATAGTTCAGTAATGCTAATAATGCTTTGCTTATGCAATAGAATTTATAGGTAACTGATGAATTCATAAGACCCTTTCTATTTAGCACTCAATTTCTTTAATAAAAATATTTTAGAGATTGTATGGTGAAATATTTGGGGGACAGCATTTTCCTGTTATACCTATATTTGCGTGCCTAAATAACATTAAATGATCAATGCAGTTTGGTATGATTTGTCAATATTCTGTTGGTGCTAGTCTGGGATTTTAGAAATAGATTTATTTACTTTACTAAAACAGACAAACTATGAAACACTGTCAGTTACTTTGCAAAAATTTCAAATACCAGGTAGTGAAACCTAATGGCACAGTTGTAAAAACTGCATATTATTATTTTCTGAGTCTCTCTGACCCCATAGCAGTGCAGATGCTTGCATTTCTCTCTGCTTGACCCAATTGAATCATATCGTTTAAGGTATCTGTCTGTCCAACCCACCATGGATAATGAGACATTTAGAGAGGCACATAAATATTAGAAAGTTTTTGTAGTAGAACTGAAAAAAAAGTATTCTCTCAAATGCCAGTATTTTAAAATAGATACAGCTTTGCTTCAGCCTCACCTCCCCCCTTCCCAACCACATAATATGCTTTATTTAAACAAATTGAATTTCAGAGAATCATTTGGAATTTCCCTGCCCCCATATACACACTTTATCAGCAGGCATACATGGCAACTGAGAATTATATTTAAACACAATGCAAGTTTACAATGTTATTTAAACATCTGACCTGCATATCAGCTTAACATCTAGTTTGTCACTTAGAAATCTTTGTGTCACAAAAGTATTCAGGGTGGTGAAGACAACTTTTCAGATTCTGTCCTTTCTATATTGTATTATGAAGCACATGCATATTTACATAAACAGGCAACAGGTACTCCACATATAGAATTAAAAAGTGAGTACAGAGGCAAATAAAAGTTTATTTTCTTGAATAGCATTTAGATAAGATTGATGTCCTTACCTATTTAGTATTGGGTTCATATTCTGATAGGATGCAATTTTAGATTTTGGAGTTTGGCTACTGTTCTCATCTAAAAATATCCAAGATTAACAGCTTCAGATGCGGACAGTGTCATTAGCAGTCTTTCGGATGGTTTAGTACAGAAGCTATCTCTTCCTGCATTTAATCATTGTCTCCTTCTGGCATACAGTAATTCCTTCCCTCCACATGCAGAACCCCTACATGACTCCATAGTTACCCTAAGCAGTGCAGAACTGAGCTTGACAGTTTCCGTATGGTGCTTCACACTCTGGGGGAAATGTGGGAATGAGGAATGCTGAGAGTGCACTTTCATTCTTCCAAGTTGATATGGGAAGTGGTGCTGGCAGCTAACTGTGGAACATCTGAGCAGGTGTGTTAAAACTTCATCTTTACATTGTCAAATGCCACGTGGCAGCACTTGCTCGTTTGTTTATCATTTATGTCAAAATAAACCCAGCAGAAACAAGTTCCTGGCAATTCATATGGGATAAGGCAGACACTGACCATTCAGATGTCTGCGTCAGATATTTTTTAATTTGCAGCGAACATGATTTGCAGCTTAAAAGATGGATTCTTTCTTTTAGTTTTTTACTTCTCATTTTGGGAGCTGAAAAAATCCTGAAAGATGTTTCTATTTGTTCACAATTGTATATACCTGGAACCTCAACCATGGCTGTGTTATCCTTTTAGATGTAGACATTCAAGTTCAGGAGGTCATAGAATGGTAATTGGAGTTGGGAGAGGAAGTGATAAGAAGAATTTTATTCTCTTGATGAAGGTTAAAGCATTTTAATCCCCCTCTTTTTTTTTTTTTTTTTTTTAACCCTGGAGGATGTTTTAGTAGCCTCCAGTGTGAAAACTAAATACTGATTCTGATTTACTTGAACCAAAACTAAACAAAACGAAACACTAAGGAATTAGGTCAGTGTTTTTGTACATTTACCCCTTCATACTCTGTAAATACTGCTTGCTCTTCATAGAAGCAACAAGAAAGTGATATGAGTAAGGAATATATAATGATTATTTATGTTTTTAATTTTTCTGCAGGAAATAGATCTTTTATAGGAGGAACTAGAAAATTTATCATCCCAAGATCTTTACAAACCAAAATTCAAATGTACCCATGGCACTACAATTTGCATTCCTAATAGGAATTTTTACAACTTCTTAAATATTCCTGTATTGAATATGCTTGGGGGAAAATGTATTAGTGTTAAGAAAGAACAGGAAAAAAAATCAGTCTCTGTTGTCACTGAAGCTTTTTCACATGCAGAAAACCAAACAACAACAAAAACAGAAAACCAACCAAACTCCTACATTGTTGATGGACATACATTTTTTTCACAAGATAACTTTTAAGAAAGCAGTTTGCATATTTCTGCAGAAACTTGAAGTTCTGTGACTCTTTTGGTTATATTGCAGAATTGTACAGAAGTCTCTGCCCAGCAATACATGAAGACAAACATGGAAAGTTAGCTGCAGGGTCTGCAGGCAGAGAGGAAGGCCTGGAACCTGGAAGGGGACTCCTTAGGAGAGGAGACGAGGAAGCACAGATAGGGAAGGAAGGAAAGGCAGTGACAGGCAGAAAACAGGCCGTTCAGGTGGCCCTCAGGAGATGAGGCACGGTGCAATAGGGGTGTCCTGAAAAGCAGGCAGGAGTCTGAAAATAATGTAATATTGAAAAAATCGAGAGGGCAAACAGCAGCATCAGAGTCTGGCAATGGCTTTCCATTGCACAAGCAATAAAATCCAAAATCCTCATCAAGGCCTGCAAAGTCCTATAAAATCTAGCTCTAGCTTTCCTCTTTAGCATTCTCTCTCTCTGTAATCTCCATTGCTCACTATACTCTAGCAAATTTTCCTGCCTATCATTTTTCCAAAATGTCAAAATGTTTTTGCCAGCTCAGAGACACTCCACATACTGTTTCCTCTGCCAGGAATCCTCTCCCCCCACTTGACCCCCATTTCCCACCCACTGTCCTATAATTTGGCTGAGTCCTATTTATCTTCAAGTCTCGATTTCAATGTGATGTTCAGGAGGCCTTTCCTGACCTCCTACGTCATAGGAGTAGAACCCCTGGCCACTGATACTCTGTCACAGTCTTATTGAGCCCTGTACTTGTTTTTTGTTGTGCTTATTAGAATATGGAATTACTTGTTTGTGATATCTGTGTTTTCCATTGGACTGTAGGTTACACAAGATGCAAGGACTAAGTGTGTCTTGTTTTATCACCATATAGTTAGTGCCCAGCACAGAACCTGCTGATGTTTAACATCTATTGAATCAATCAATTAATTAATTGATTATGAGTGAATGAAGGCAAAGAAAGGAGAGTACAGGTGAAAACAAAATAGATGTCTGAAATATCTATATGATGAAAAGAGCGACTTAGTATTTGGCACCAAGGCAAATACTCTATAACTAGAATGAGGGGACAGGGTAATGACTTGGCCTCAAGAATTTCTGGTTTCTAGAACTAAGGCATCAGGTCTTAGCATAAATGTTATCAAAACAAATTTGATGCCCAATTCACTAAACAGTGACCTGAAATTTTAAGTTCTAACTGAAGACATTATTGGTCTTAGAGTCCAAAGGTGATTACGGTGGGAGGCAAGGGCCACGTGCTACAGTCTTGGAGAAGGAAGGGTATCTAGCAGGCTGTTCTTTCTCTGAACACTGCTTGGCCGTCTCCTTTCCAGGAAGCTTTTTTGGATAGTCCATCCTTCCACTGAGCTTGGGCTAAGCTCCCCTCCATGAAGCTTTTCTAGAGTGTCCTGTTTTTTTTTTTTTTTGTATTTTGTATTTTTTTTATCTATCTTTTTCTCCCCTCTATGGCTTTCTCTCTCTCTCTTCCTCCCTCTCTCTTTTGTATACCGTCAAAGCAGCTCCACTCAGTTTTACATCTCTAGTGCTTAGCAAAATGCCTATATATTAAATAAACAGTGAACTCTTCTCTTTTATTTTTTTTTCTTTTGGAGACAGAGTCTTGCTCTGTCACCCAGGCTGGAGTGCAGTGGCATGATCTCAGTTCACTGCAACCTCTACTTCACAGGTTGAGGTGATTCTCATGCCTCAGTCTCCTGAGTAGCTGGGATTACAGGCGTATGCCACCACACCCAGCTAATTTTTTATATTTTTAGTAGAGATGAGGCTTCACCATGTCGGCTAGGGTGGTCTTGAATTCCTGACCTCAAGTGATCTGCCTGCTTCAGTCTCCCAAAATGCTAATGATTACAGGTGTGAGCCACCACACTCAGCTCCCTTTTCAATTTCTATTGCATTTACAGTTAGGGGCAGCCTGATCTCATTGTTTTATCCTTTTTGCTTTGTCTTTTTGGTCAGATTATAAACTTCTAGGGAGCAGGGATAAATTATTCTAATCTACCTTTGTGTGTTCCACCTTACCTAGGAAAGCATCCAAATAGAAGATATGTTTCATCAATATCTGTTTACTGTTTATGTGGTTATTTGATTGATTGATTGATTTGGAGAGTGCAATGGACCACTAGACAGAGAAGAACAAGGATATCGATATTATCACTGTTTCCTGGGTATGTGTGGCAGACATTATTAATCAGTCATAGCATTTCTCTTTCCTGATTCCTTGTCAACATTGGAGTTACCACCAATCCATCAGAGTTTTCATACAAGATGAAACCAAGTTGACTAGTTTAGATTAAAATCTTGGTCACCAGAGGGCCTGACTTCATATTTATGCTTTGGACCTAGCCTCCATGTGGATTTGGATTAGGCAAGAAACCATTTTAATAGTTCAGTTTTCATTTAGGAACCCAGAAACAAAGCTCTGTGTGTCTCACATAATGTGTTGAAGATCAGTAAGATGAGGCATTAAAAAAAGTGTTTGCATAGGTATTTTCCTTTGAAACGAAGTGAAAGAAAAAGAACAGGAATGAGAGAATGAATGAGGCCAACCTGAGGCTAAAAAAGAGAAATCTTCTCAAACTGAGCTCTGTCATAACAGTAGTTGATATTTCATTGAACACTGTTTTAACTGCTTTAATGTATCATTTCATCCTCACAATGCCCTTGTGACCAGGGTACTACTATCATCCCCAACATAAATGAGCAGCCTGAGACCCAGAGAGGTTAAATAACTCACCAAAATCACGTACTAATAAATGGTGTATCAGGCCAGGATCCCAACGTGGGACAGATAGCACACTTGTACTTGTCTGACTTAAGAAGACCTTAAACTTCAAGATCCAGGAAATAGATATGGCTGTGTGGATGGGGTCACCTACAAAAGGCTGAGATCTTTAGGTAAGGAATGTAGCTGGCCTAAGGTCACTGCAAGGAGAGAGGCAGAAGTATCAGACTTCAGTCTCCTTTCTCCCCGTCTCCTGACTGTGCTCTTCACTGGGAGGCAGGAAGATAAGGAAGTCAGCTAACGTGATTCACACAGACCAGTGCCTTAGGATGCAGAACAGCGTGAAAAAGGTAGATCTGGGGCTAAGCAGCAGTGGAACAGGGATTTGAACTTAATCTGCTTCCAGGACAGATGCTCTTAACGATAACATATTTTCTTCTCTAAGTACAAAGTACTTAGCTAGGGCTGGTCCCAGCTTAATGAAGACCTGAATGGTCACCGAGGAGTTACTGTTTTTCCTGTGCTCCTTAGAAGCACAATAGGTAGATGCTGATAGACATGCTTCTCTATAAAAGGGAGAGCTAAGGACAATTTGTTAATGGTCTGGTTTAGATTAACTTACTCAGTACCTTTAAGAGGTGGTAGAGAGGTCTCCTTTTTATGTTGTTACTTCTTATAGCTCATTATATTTCTCAGCATAGTCTCAGTCCTGCAGCCACTGGAGATGACTCTCCAGGTAACTTACGCATCACACTCTGGGGCCAGCCTGCATTTGATTACGCTGCCCTCTCACATTCTGTCCCATCTCCACAGTCCTGGAAGTACATTCATTTATGACACCTCACTCCATTTCCACTGCAAAGCCCTAGTGAAACGAAGTGCCTCACTCACTTCTGGAAGATGGCTTTCTTTTTTCCAAACATAGCCTCAGAAAGTACGGGAAAAGAGACAGCCTAAGCATAAGCATGTATCTGTGCTTCCAGGCTGATTCACACAAAGCATCAGCAACCTGCATAAATTTAGCCTATGAGGGCAATTGTGATAGTTGTGAGAGTGATGACTGATTTCAATATGCAAGAATTTATTGGGTGCCTACAATGGGCAAACACTGGGGTTATAGTGATGAACACAACAGATGTAGTCTTATCATACTTTCAGGATTTTACTTTTAAGAGTACAAATTGCCAGTTGAGATCGAAAGATGTATCTTTTCTTCCCTCAGGGAATATAAGAAAGGACAAAGTATTGAGCTTAAAAGAAAATCATAGATGTAAGAGACATAAAAAACATATTGCATAATAGCCTTTTTAGCAACCATTACTTAAAACCTGACAGTGAAATGTGCATTTACACCATATGGCATGTGTGTGTTATGCTTTTTGTCATATTACGTGAATGTACACTTAGCTGCATCCCATTTTAATGAAAGGGATTTCTTGATTTCTTTATACTTATAGAATTTTCTTAGATTTAATTAGAAGAGATAATAGTAGCAACAATAATAGTAAGTCCTTCCATTAAGGATGACCACTTTATGCTAAGTTCTAAGTAACTCTCACTACTTAACAGTAGATTTTGGACTCTACTCAAGACCTTCCAATTTTTCAGAGAATGAGAAGAACATTCTATAAAATCACAAAACTTTGAAGATTCTCCAGGAATTAATACAAATTCAAGTGTGGTTCTGTGGCCAAATGTCAGTGTCCTCTAGAAAATCCAATAAATAGCTGTAGAGTACTGACAGTAAGGCAGGCAACCAGAAAAAACCATGGGGTTAAGAGTAAAGGTGCTGAGAGAATAATTATGTTTTGGAAACTATATGTCTGTTATTAGATTCTAGTCTCATCAGTTGAGTTTCTTTTCTGAATTTAGACTAACTCTGCTTGTTCTTGGGAAACCACCAGTGATCTCTGGCTGCTGCTCAGAAGAAACAAAAGGGATGGGTAATGTAAAAGTCTGAATCAGTATTCTAATTTTGGGCACATACTGGAATCAGCTAGCAGTCCCATATCAGCTTTGTTCCAACAGTTGCCCCATTCGTGGAAAGCCTTCTTACTTAGTTTACTTGGGATAATTTTGCTTGCTTTGCTTTACTGTTGTGGGATATATTGTTGTACTCTTTGTGTAGAAATGCAGGATAAGCTTACTGAAGGTTTTCTTAAATTGAACACTTACTCATATTCCAAATATCACCTTTTGTTGAAACACAAGGTTTATGAGTGGCCCTCAACATACTGATGCTTTCTGACTAAGCTCCTCTCTACCCTGAATATAAGAGACCTTCATAGTTAGGCAGGGATATCATCGTTCCTATTAAGCCTGAGGAAGTTACAGAAGATGGATCTTTGTCCCTCTACAGCTCTTAGGATTAAGAGTTCTCTTTTAAAAGGAAAGGGGAAAATGTCAAAGGCTTTTAAACCAGGGTGACTCTATCTTGTATAGAGGCTGGGTAAAATGAGGCTGAGACCTACTAGACTGCATTCCCAGGAGGTTAGAGCATTTTTAGTCACCGGATGAGATAGGACATCAGCATTAGATACAAATCATAAAGACCTTGCTGATAAAATAGGTTGCAGTGAAGAAGCCAGCCAGAACCCACCAAAACCAAGAAGGTGACAAGAGTGACCTCTGGTTGTCCTCACTGCTCATTATACACTAATTAGAATGCATTAGCATGCGAAAAGACCAGCACCATGACAGTTTACAAATGCCACCAACACCATGACAGTTTACAAATGCCATGACAATGTCAGGAAGTTACCCTACACGGTCTGAAAAGGGGAGGTACCTTCAGTTCTGGAAATTGTTTCACCCTTTTTCTGGAAAACTCATGAATAACTCACTCCTTGTTTAGCATACAATCAAGAAATAACTGTAAAAATAGGCAACCAGCAGCCCATGCTGTTTCTCTGCCTATGGAGTAGCCATTCTTTTATTCCTTTACTTTCTTAATAAACTTGCCTTCATTAAAAAAAAAAAAAGTACAGGCTCTGAAATCAGACATGTGAAAGAAAATCTTAGGCAAATCGTTTGATTTCCAAAGTCTTAGTGTCCTTCTTTTTAAATGAGGATAACACCTCTTTCAAAAAAGGCAACTGTGAAGATCAAATGACATCATGTACCTAGCACAGAGCCTGGCACATCTGAGCACCCAATAAACGTTCTTTGATCCTACCAGTGTTCTCATAATCACTATAGTTTTGTCCGACTCTCTTTTCAAATTAAGTGGTACTCTGAGATGTTGGGGCTAACCCTGTCCAAGGGCTGCCTTGTTGGACAGGGTCCATTCTGTCTCTCAATAGAGACAGAATGTGTAAGTTTAGCAGTATTTTCAAGGAAAAAGCATAAACGAGCAATTTAGATGGTAGCCAATGGGTGAAAGAAGATAAAATCAAATGTTCAGATAAATTACCTAAGATACAGTGTAGCTGCTATAGCTTTGATTTATTACTAACATCCTAGGACAGAGATGAGCAGGAAGCTGAAAAATAGAGGCTGTGACTTGCTGTGGGCAATAATGTTCCAGGATCTTAGATGCCACTTCACAGACGGGACATAGGTGTTGCCTGGTTGGGTTCTGGGTATCTGGGTTTAGTGGGGCTGAGCTGAGAGAGCCGAAGAGAAAGCACATAAATATCCAAGAGAGAGAATGTGTCTGGCTTCAGACCTTACAGATCAAAGTTGCCTTTCCAGAAAAAGATCTAAAAGAGAGAGCTGAATAAATCAAACAAGATGTGATGAGAAATTGAGGAGGGAGTGAAGCATGGAAGATCTGAGACTGGTCTCTGGACTGGGAAGGGATACCTGGAACTCTCTCTCTCTTTCTCTCTCTCTCTCTCTTTCTCTCTCTCTCTCTCTTTCTCTCTCTCTCTCTCTCTCTCTGGATTCTGGGGTTGTATGTTGTTTGACATAAATATGAATTTCAGTTGGATCAGCAGATCCTGGAGAGTGATGAGAGTGGCTGTTAAGGAAGGTAGGGGAAATACTATGAAGCCTACTTCAGATCATGCTAAGGGGTTTCTATTTGAGTCTGTAGACAATGTTGATCAGATTTCTGTTTTAGAAAGACAACCCTTAAATGCTTCACCTTATCATCACAGTCTTAATTAATTGCCTTTGCTTTGCATTCCCACGCAGCTTGGCTCTTGCCTCATCATGACTTATTATTATTTTTTTCCTATGGCTGTCTTTCTCCTTCCAACTGTGAAATTTCTTGAAGGCAGGCCCCATGTCTTTGGCTTTGATGCCGTGTTTTAGTTTTCTTTTTAAAGACAAGGACATGGCAGGTAAAATTTAAATTTGGATGACATTCATGGGACATGAGAAGTTTGTTTCTAGAAACTCCTGAAGGACTTGGGCTTGGGGCTCAGTTGCTTCTTTCCTATATTAAAATCAAGCCCCTGGGAATGGGCCGGCCAAATTGGACATGCAGCACCAGGAGCTTTCTAAGATTATTTTTCTCTCTCTTTTTCATCTCCTGTCTCCCCAGCCTTATCATGTTCTTGCCTGTAGAGCTCAACGTATGTTTAGTACATGAAAGGCTGATACCTCTTCTTTGAAGAGTAATTTGTGGACAGGACCTTCCGACTGGTGCCTTCCCCTGTGTTATGGTATCCTTGTGTTCCAGGGTGGTAAGCTGCTTTGGCAATGTAGCAGCCCACTGGCCTCCTGGGAGATGCTTCAAGAGTAAGCCATTTCCAACTGTGCACCCAGGGAGCTCAGAGCAAACCCTGGCCATCAGATGTGGCCAGTGGAGGGCAGCAGAGGGCTGCAGAGCATAATCCAGTGTCCCTCTGGGGGTCATGGAACTACCAGGACATGTATCTGGATGTGAGAGTGCAGAATTGACAGGAAAATGCCCATAGGCATTCAAAAAGAGCCAGTAGATTCTTGGGAGAGATCGGGCTGTGGAGAAATTGAGGAGCTGGCACCTTGAAAACCCTGAAGTAGATTAGGGAATACCAGTGGGAAACTAGAAACTGTGAACCTGTGGAGTAAGGACCAACCTAACAGCATAGCAACAATCCTTCTCCTTCTGCAGATCACCAGAGGCCAGAACTGGACGAGACGCCTTCCATTGGACCTCAGAGAGAACCTCAATTGGCTTTTTGACCCTCTATCTAGCTTAGAGAGTGCAGTGGCTCTGGGCTGTGGAATAATAATCTCCTCCCCGTCCTTCTTCTCTTCCCTCCCCACCCAAACCACCCAGTTCTGTCTCCTCTGTGGTTTTATACTCAATTGTGGAGGCTAGTGCCATGCTTAGGTAAAAACTCAGGTTTTCACTGGCCACTCAACAGCCTTGCTCGTGGCCAATCTAACCTCTATTTACTGCCATAATTAGAAGTTAGCAGGTGTTTCTACACTTAACCTCTATTTTACTGGGTTTTTGCTTACTGGCTAAAAGAGGTCTTTGGGTTCTTTCTGTGACCAATTTAAGTCACACATTTTCACACCTAAATTGATGTTCCAGCCACCTTTTACTATAGCATCTCAGAATAAAAAATATATTTGCACATATAATAATAAAAATAATCATCTGCCACATGTGAGAAAAAGAATAGGAATCTCTCACAGTTTATTTTTCATTGTTTTTCCCCTGTTATCACCTTTACTCTAGCTATAACAGCCAATGGAATCCATTGTTGTGAGTTCTTATTGTTAGCCTTGATGGCTAGGGTTGCTGATATTACTGGCATTAGGCTTTGCAACTTATTTCAAGGAGAGATAAAATTTGGATGTCTACATTTTTGTTCAAGGTCATTAGCCAATTATATCTTATCAATGTCTTTATTCTTGTATCATCTACATTTATTACACCTTAAGGAAGCATCATAAATATCCTTATTGGCTAGATCCTCATATCCTGGTAAGGTTTCTTTTTCAATGACTTATCCTTGCCTTTCTGTTCATAGTTGGTTAGAAACAGGCGCAATTGAATAAATGGATAGGTAAGTGGCTATTAGATAATAAGTGCCATCTCCTTCTTTTATCTTAAGATATTTCTATTTCTTCAGCTAAACAGTAGAGATGATTATACCACCATATGCTGCCTTCCTTCAAAGATGATAGTAAGGGGTCATCATTAAAGAAGGGGTTTTAGGACCAGTTATTCAGCCACTCATCCCAATTGGCTTAAGAATCTCTGTACCCTGGAAGAGAATATGGCCCTATGAGGCCCTTCCTATTATATCCAGAATTTAGTGACTTTTTCATCTTATCACCACAATCACATCCATTGCATTGGATATATGGTGGCTTAGAGGTCAGAATTAGAATTCATCAGTGAATGGCTATTACAGGAAAACAAGAACTCAATTTAAAGAGCACTTTCTAAGTTAAACCTGCCTAAAGATTGATGGGGCTGATTCATAAAGCAGTAAACTGTAATCCTTGGGGTTTTAGATAGACATGAAGGCCTCTTGGTACCACTGGTCCTCTCTGATGGTCAGATTATATTCTTTGTCTTCTATAGCACTTGAGACACATAATGATTACAGGCTTCTAGAAGGGATTTCTAACAAGTTACTACTGTTAACCTGAAACCTTAGGCAGCAGGATAGTGCAATGCATTTTAAAAACAATATCTGACTTCTTTTTATCAGATGAGGAATAAATTAGCATTCATTGAGCTCATGTGTACCAGGTATTGTGCCAAGCAGATTACATTCTTTAATGCTTGCAACAACCCTGCTAGGCAAGGCTTATTCTTTTCATTTCACAGATAGAGAAAGACTCAGAGGGTTTAAGTCACTTGTCTAAGTTCACATCATAGCAGAACCCAAATTTGTAGCCAGGTCTGCCTGAATGGCTGTCTTTTCAGCACACCAGGCCACCTTTCATGAAGAAACAAAGGCTATCCTTACCAAAGCTCTGTTCTCCTGAGTATTACCATGTATTTCAGTTGCAAATAATATTTACAGTGGTAATACATGACCAAGGAGCAGTTCTTTGTCAGTAACTGCAGGGTGAATCTACTCAGCTTCATTCTACGTTCACTTGAGTGTGTGTACAGTCGGTTTTCGCACTGAATGTCAGCAGATGGAATGGAAGTGGTACTCCAATAAGGCAAGAATAACTGATCATCTTAGATGTACAAGAGTTGCAAAAATTTATGACCAGGTATGCTGTAAGAATTGCGAGTGTGGTCAAGTAAAACTAATGAATTCTTCCAGAAGGTAGCAGCTTTTACCCTTGCTATTATTACACTGGCTGAGAATCTACTCTTCTTTAGATATAGAATATGCACTAGGGAAGCCATCTGAAGACTGATTACAAATGTGGCCATGACAATATGGTTAAGCGATTTCATTAATTGGTAGTTTAAAGAACAAAAAGGTCAGTGCCACCTCAAGGAACATGGAGCTAGCCTTTTCCAATACTATTTAGAAAGCTGGAGCACATCCAAATAGCCTTTGAGTATTTATTTCCTTTATGTGAAAACAGACATTGAAACTTGCTTTGTATTCATTTGTTTTTCAGGTTAATTCTTGCAATATGCTTTGAACGCGCATAGAGGGATTTTTCAGAAGTAGCATCTGAGTTGTATAACAAGGAATCTTATCTGGCAGTCTTCCCTGATATGTCACTGAAGGCTAATCTCACCACAGGAACACTGTCATACATCATAAAGATATATACCCTTTCCAGGCATTTTAAAACGTACTTATCTTTCCTTTGTTTTTCAAATACTGACTTTGTCTACAACTGTTGGTTTTAATAATATTACCAGAAAACAGTTAATTTCACTGGCTGTGTGTGTGGCATGGTTCTAAGAGCATTTTATCTCACAAGAACTCTGATGAGTCTCATTTTCCAGAAGTGGAGACTGTATAAAGCTTAATTCTTTTTCTTAATAGACCAGGAAAAAATAAGATGAATCAAAATCCCCGAAGTTCTAAGGTTGATATTTAATTTAAAACAAAGCAAAAATAGTTTCAAAGAAGTATATTCCCACAGTTATTTGTAGAGTCATATTTATTGTACATCTTAATGTTCAGTCATGGTTAATGATTTCTGTAGCTAATCAAAATCAATTGTGATTTATTGTGAAATGATAGACATTTCTAATAAAAATACTTTTTTTTTTGCTGAATTCTTTAGAACATTCCATTTATCTCTCTTCTCTCTTTGGAAACCCTATTACCTTGGCATTTTTCCTTGAAGTAGTAATACGTTTCACAATGTGTCTTCAAGGTCACATCTTTATCTCCTAACCAAGACTTATCATCAGCTGCCTAAGAAGCTCAGTGGGCACGTAAGAAGGCATATGGAAGTGGGCAGACAGAATGCAAGAAGAAATATTGCCAGTACGGCAGGCGAAAGATTTGGAGTTCCACTGCCCATATAACCCAGGGCAAACTCTGAATTAGAGCTGTTGCATTTTGTATACTACTATACTTCCATCTTCATTAACACCTAGCCAGTCTTTCTTCTAACACCTAGTTAGCACTGGTTACTCTCAAAGACTGCTGTGTTTCAGTTCTGTCCAGAGGAGCTAGATCTGTATTTGTCTACATCTCTTTTCAGAATTGCAAATAGTAACTTTTAATATAAATAGCTTTTCTTAAGTACAGTGTTTTGGGGCCTCATAAAAGTACTTTCCCTTAGACCTGAATGTAACATCAGTATGGTAGATTTACCTGGGCTTGTGCCAAGGAATTAGTGGTCCTGAAGCTTCTCAAGATCTTTGTTATAGATAGTTCTCTCTGTAAGACATATCAATATATCTCTGTATTTTCAAAATCCTAAATAGTGTTCCATGCTCTAAAGTTGACACCAAACATTAAAAATCTGAAAGTCCTCCCAAATTAGGAATATCAAGTAACATTACCTATAAGTTAGTCCCAAAGTCTTTAAGACACCAAGAAGCAGAATATTTTTATTGTTGGGTCTCTGAGCTTGGAAATCAGATGAACTGAGTCTGATCAGATGGCCTGAGTTGGCCTGTAAGGGCAACTGTGGGTTACCATAAATGTAATGTGTTCAGTGATAGATGGGTGTTCATAGGTTAGAAAGTAGCCCACAGAGAGAGGTGGGATAAGTGAGGAGAATGAGAGCAAGTAGATAGTTAGAGGATCATTTCAAGAGGATGAGGGATGAGAAGTAGAGGAGAGTAGGAAGAATTAAATTCCATCAGACATGGTGTAGGGGATATTGGGCTGAGGTGCAGGTGAGGATTAAGGTTAACAGAATTTCTAGAAAAGTAGTTCAGGAATTTTTCTGGGATCTAGAAAACAGTAAGTACTTTGGGATATTGAGAATTTTCTTGGGGAACATGGATTCTGTGTCTAGAGATATCTTTAAGGAAAAACTGGAACCATAATATTAAAGAACCAATCGATCTGTGGCTTACATTGGAACACCAACCAGAACATCCAAATGTAGAGAAATTCAAAGGAAGAAAATCCTCACTGGAATCGTGATTCTTCCCAACCTGTCCTTATAGATTTTTGTTTAAATTCAGAGTGAGTACTTATTTTTAAAGTGCACAGAAATCGTTTTTCCTTTGAGATATAATGATAATCTTACCTACTCTTTGCCAAACTATTGTATCATTTGAACCAATCGATTGCAGGCAGTTCATGGAGTGCCAAACTCAGTTTCCATTTGCTGCTCTAAAGGCATAGTAGACCTGAACATTCTTCAAGGCAGCAATTAGATACTGTGTTTGACACTCAGTCAAGTGCAGGTTTCACATGACAGGAAGGTGACTTTTTTATGTTGATGTGCCCAAGTTAATCTGAGTTATCTTTCCAAATACAGAGGTAGGTATTATCAATTTCTCTGCCTAAATCCATGTAATCTGCAGGGTTGAAAACTTCTCTGGTGAGAGCTTTGAAAGAAGATGTTTTTATAATACTCTGTCTTATTGTTTGATGAGGGTAATTCACAACATAACCCTCTGTTATGAGGAATAGAGAGGTTAAAACATGGACTCAAGTGAACGCAATCAATAGAGGACTTTGAAACTCCATCTTTTTTCTCTTTTGAATAATACAAATCCTGTTGTTCTCTCAAAGTTGGTACAAAGCTAATCTATTCCTAGAAGCTAAACCTGACCAACTATACTTAATAATGCCTAACATATCATATATAGATATTATATAATATTAATTCTTCTTATCATGTATCTCACGGATCATAGATATAGATATACACCTGTACTAAAGGTGTTCTAATTACTTCATTGTCTCCCCAGGTGGATTTTGAACCCCATAGGGTAGAGTTCCTTGTCCTCTAATTCTTTGATGCTCCCATGCCCTCTTATTCATTATAGAGCACACTGTAGGGGCTCAAGAGATCCTTGTTTAAAATTTAAGACTGCCTATATCAAATGCTGGCAAAGTGATGGAGCAATTGGAATTCTCATTCACCACTGGTGATAATGTGAAATGGTACATCCACCTTAAATAACGGCTGAGAAACTTAAAAAAAAATGTTACCCAAGCACCATATAACCCAGTCATTCCATTGCTAGGTATTTATCCAATAAAATAAAAGTATATGTCCACACAAAAACTTGTACACAATTGTTCTTAGTAGCTGTATTTATAACAGCCCAGAACTAGAAACTCCCCCAAAACCTATCCATTTACAGGTGGATGGATAAGTGATTGTGGTATATCCACACAATGAAGTACTACTCAGCAATAGCAATAAAAAGGGGAAAAAACAGGCATACAATAACATGGATGAATCTCAAAATAATTATTCTAATTGCAGAAGCTAGACAGCAAATAATACATATTAATAGTATTCAATTTATACAAAATTCTAGGATGTGTAGACTAATGTATTTTGAAAGCAGATAATGTAGTTGCCTGGGGATGAGAAAGCAGAGGGCAGTAGATAAAGGGCAAGGATGAAACTTTTGGGGGCTTTGGAAATGCTCATTATCTTGATTATGGTGATGGTTTCATGTGTATATACATATGTCAGATATCATCAAATTTACGCTCTAAATATGTTCAGTTTATTTGTCAATTATGCGACATGAAGCTGGGGAAAACAAAAAAAATATTGTACAGAAACTATTGTGCATCTCCCTTTAGTATTCCACTGTCTCCATGTTTTCATGGTAAGAAGCGTCTGCTTTTAGACAATCCAGATAACACTGAGCAGACTGGGGGCATTCAGGTCAGACAGAGCTTGCATAATCCAAACTCTGCTATTTATCAGCTTCATAACCCTAAGAAAGTTACTCAGAGTCCCTACACCTGTTTTCTCCTCTATAAAATGGAATTAATTATATACCAACCTCAGTGGGATGCTTTAAAAAATGAATTAGATTAAATGTCTGGCTCTTCATGGATGGTAGCTATCAGTATTAGATACACGTTATTACATATTGTTAAGCACTTACTTTTTATAAGACTGGCATATATTTACTGACAACTTTCTCAGTTTGATTTTAATTCTTGCTAATTCTCAACCAACTACTAAGAATAAAGCAACTAACAAAGAATGAACAGACTATGACTGAAAATAGAGATAATACAAAATCACTTCTGGACCTATCTTTTTCAATCTCCATCACTTGTGTTAAGCTAAGTTGGCAACATAAGTGCAAGTGTGTTCAGCTGTTCTCAGTGGAGACTAGGATAATACAGAGAATGTGTATCAGGTGCAAAGTGAGATTTAATAAACTGGTCAAGAAGTACTTGAAAAAGTACGGGTTTTGGTTTTGAGAGGTCTGACGTTAAATATGAGCTCAGTCACTTAGTATTTACAGAAAAAGCCCTGGACAGGTTATTAAACTTCCCTGAACCTGATTTTGTGCATGCATAAAATGTAGATAACAGTACACACATCACAAATTTGATGTGAGAATAAAAAATCATCATGTTAATATTAGAAATAATTTTAAAGATAAATAGGTGCTTAATGGCCTCTACTATTCTTTCTTGTTCTGGATAAGGCCAATTGTCTTGTTAATAATGATAATCATGTGATTTAACCTGACCTTGATGGCATTTTTAAAAAATCACCTACTGTAATGCCCTGGTACAGCATTCTGTAAACTAATTCTGAAACTATCATGCGTGTGCGTGAATGAAAGGAGAAATGAGATTACCTGAACTCCTGAATCCTCTCACTAATATTTCTTTTAAGGGGAGAATATCTGTCATATTTGAAATAGGCTCAGGAGGGTAACTAAAGCAGTATTTTTGTTTAAAAGTAGTGAAGACAAGTGCCAAAACCCAAGCCTCTAATCCTAAGGCAATTCCAAATTCCTTGACCCCAGCTGTGTTTGTTGTTGAGCTCAGCAAGTTTAAAGGGGCCACCTGAGGAGGACTTTTAGGAGTCAGAAGTTCTGTTACGGAAGTGGAAACAGAAAGTGAGCCAGATGGAGCTAGAATCCAGAGGAGTCGTCATGAGCAGGGAGACCACTTGGTCAGCTCAGTGAAGGCTCTCCCTCAGACGCCAGCATCTACACGTGGATATGAAAGGTTTGCCAACACTCACCTGACTTTCCATGGAGTCTGAGAAAGGTACACATTGTAACCTAACTTTTCAAAGGAGGAACTGAGTTCTAGAGAAAAAGGTAGTGAAGAACTTTGCTTTGAAAGAAAATGTTAATAAAGAGTTAAAACCATGGACTCTGCACTCAGATTACCTGGGTTCAATGTTTAGCTTTGCCATTTACCAACTCTGTGGTCTGGTGCCAATTATTTAATCTTTCTCTTGGTTTCCCTATCTGTGAAATGGTGATAATAATGATATCTGCCTCATAGCATTATTGCCAGCACTAGGATGAGTTGAAGCAAAGTGCTCAGAAGAGCATCTGGCTTATAGCAAGTGCTATATTTATGTTGTTGTTGTTGTTTTTTTTAATGTTTGGTATACAAAATTGCATAAGAAAAGAAGCTGTGGTGTATTGGGATTATCTTGGCTTTCCATAACTACATTTGTCTTAGACCATTTGGCTAGTATTGTAGTGGTTTTTAAAATACAGGTAGTTTGGAAACTGAGGGAGAACCATAAACAGAGCCCCCTCGGTTTCCAAAGTACCTGTTTTAAGATTCCTGAAAGGCTTAGGAGGAGATTAAGATCAATTAACACTACTAAATGCCTAGAAGTGAACAGTGTACAAATCTCTAAAGAGTGCTCTGGGGCTACGCAATTATTAGAAGGGCCAAAGTCTGGGACCCTGAGAATACCAAATGCTGGTGGGGATGTGGAGCAATAGGAACTCTCGTTCTTTGCTGGGGCAATGCACAATGGTACAGCCACTTTGGAAGACAGTTTGGCAGTTGCTGAAAAAACTAAACATACTCTTACTATAAGATTCAGCAATCACTCTCCTTGTATTTACCCAAGGGAGTTGTAATTTATGTGCACCAAAAACCTGCACATGGGTGTTTATAGCAGCTTTATTCAGAATTTCCAAAACTTGAAAGCAGCTAGGATGTCCTTCAGTAGGTGAATGGATAAACTGTAGTACATCCAGACAATGAAATGTTACTCAGTATTAAAAAGAAATAAGCTATCAGGCCACAAAAAGACATGAAGAAAAAAAGTGTGTATTACTAACTGAAAGAAGCCAATCTGAAGAGGCTAAATATTGCATGATTTCAACTAGATGTCATTCTGGAAAAGCAAAATGATGGAGACAATGAGAAAAGCAGTAGTTACCAGGAGATGGAGATTGGGGTAGAGATGAATAGGCAGAGCATGGAAGATTTTGAGGGCAGTGAAATTACTTTGTATGATACTATAATGATGGATACATGTCCAAACTCAATGTACAAGCCAAGAATGAACCCGAATATAATCTATGGACTCTGAATACTCATGATATGTCAATGTAAGTTCATCAGTTGCAACAATGTACCACTCTTGGGGATACTGTTACTGGGGAAGTCTATGCACATGTGTGGACAGTGGGTATATGAGAAATGTCTAAACCTTCCTCTCAATTTTGCTGTAAATCTAAATCTTTTTTTTTTTTTTTTTGAGACAGAGCCTCACTTTGTCACCAGGCACCAGGCTGGAGTGCAGTGGCGTGATCTTGGCTCACTGCAACCTCCGCCTCCTGGGTTCAAGCAATTCTCCTGCTTTAGCCTCCCAAGTAGCTGGAACTATAGGCATGCGCCACCACGCACAGCTAATTTTTTGTATTTTTTAGTAGAGATGGGGTTTCACCATGTTGGCCTAGATGATCTCCATCTCTAGACCTCATGATCTGCCCGCTTCAGCTTCCTAAAGTGCTGGGATTACAGGCGTGAGCCACTGCTCCTGGCCTTGCTTTTTTTTTTTTTTTTTTTTTTTTTTTTTTTTTTTAATTATTTCTTAAAAAAAAAAGAATTCA